>DWAJ01002372.1:0-17837 GCA_018238005.1 Eurema mandarina
GGTAAATATTTTTTTTCATGGTTTTTGGGCTAAATATTATTTAAACGTAAATTTTTTTCATTATCTATGTAACCAATTCAGCAAAAAATCTTTGAACAATAAGAAGCTTAAGTATTTGAATGAAACCTATAAAAATGTAGTAACAAGATAATAATATACTTTCATTCGAATGTTTAATAAAATCAAGTCTGACCAATAAAATAACATATAAATAGATAATAAAATCAAACCGTCAAGCATAGTTAGTTAACCAAATAATATTCTCATACTAAAATATTACCCTCTTTAGAGTATTAGTGTTATTAGTAAAATTATTGTAAAATAAGACTCATTTATCAACATAAAATAAGCAGTATTATTATTACAGATAATGACACCTCATATCAAAGCTTATATGCAGTAATGCAAATATCATTACAACTTATTAATATTTATATGGTTTATGTTGGTCGTTTTTGATAAGCTACAGAAAAAAAAAACACAGTACTGAGACTCGTAATTTTTTTTCTCTATATCTTCATTTTCTTTTACACCCTGTATATACTGTACAACATTCAGACAATGTTTCTGAAAACATATTATATCCATGAAAGCTTAGTGCAATCATTTATAATACATAATTTATTTTAATAAAGACACAAATCAATGAATTTAAAAATGCGTCAGGATCAAGTAATGGTCTACCGTTTCAGTTTTTGGACTTAAATATTTGACACCCTGTATAAGAGGACAAAATGGAAAATAAATCCAGCAGTTAAGACACTACTTCTTTAATGTCAGTTCAATTTCATCTAATTCCTGAGATTAGTGCGTTCAAACAAACAAACAAACTCTTCAGCTTTATAATATTAGCATAGATAATAAGAAACTTACAGACGCTGATCCAGCTGTAACTAGCCCCTCTTTCTTGAACACAGGTGGTAGTTTCTTGAGGCTGTCGATGGTGGTTTGTGGACGAGGATGCTCGTCAACTTCCACTTGGACTTGCTTCTTCTTGATGGTTAGGGTCACAGGTTCAATCTCGGATTTGAAGATGCCAGCGTCGTTGGCTGTATGAAATGTGTTTGTTTATTAAATAGCAAGCTTAATAGTGCTAATAGTATTCATATATTGGTGGTAGAGAGGAGGACAAGTAATATCATCTCTCTATCTTTAGTTAGAAAGTCAGCAACGCAATCGTGAGGCTTTCAGATTTCCCACCTTCATGGGTTGCTTTGCAACAGACGCTATTCGCATAAAAAAAATAAAAAATATCAAATTAACAAACCTGACTTCCACTTCTGTTGAGACCTCAGAGCAAAGCTGTCCACCTCATCTCTAGTGATACCAAACTGTGCTCCAAGTTTCTCCGCAGTCATACCCATGGGCAGACCGCAGAAGGAATCCGTTAGACCAGACCAGAGACTGTCCTCAAACGCATGGGATGATCCCAGGACAGTTCCAAACCTGACGCCACGGACTGTGAAGGGTGCTTGTGACATATTTTCTACACCACCAGCTATGGAGATATTAGCTGCTCCGGTAAGGATGTCCTAAAATATGGTGTTCATAGCTGTAAAGCTTTTTATGTCGATTTTGGAAAATTTGCTGTTGATGGGAATTGAAATGATGAGTTTATCACTATCATTGTCAATGGGTGTGGTTATTCGTAAGTCTAGGAATCTAAATGCTTCTATTAGGAACTAAAATAAGTTTAAAATTGTGTATCATATTAAAGATCTTGATGTGCATTTTAGTTTTAAATGATACTATGCACATAGCTCAGTGAGCCGGGCGGACTATGTCTGGTTAGGTTTTTACTTGTATTTTTATATGATGATGTAACAGGAATTTGATAGTAGACGATGGTCCGCTTAAACTTGATAAAGAATTTACGACTTTTAGTGCCTAATTATTTAAATAATTAAAACAATAATTTTGTTTATAAGTCAGTACAAAACCCAATGACAGACTCACTTAAATGTGGTATCTCTTATTAGTGATATAACTAAAAGCTTTTCTTATAAAACTTAAAAAATGTCATACTTGAGCACTGTTCACAACAGATTGGAAACCAGAACCACACAGTCTGTTGATGCCCAACGCTGGTCGGTCCTGTGGAATGCCTGCTTTGAGTGCAGAGTGGCGAGGAGTATAGATGCCATCTGTTTGAGTTGCCTAGGACATTAAATTATTATTAATCATTAGTAACTTATACTTCAAAACTTTGTCCAAGAGTAATACAAGTATTAAGGAACCAATATACACCGTATGTAGTTTAAAAAGCATTGAAAATCATATTATGGAAAAAAGTTGCGGTAAGTTTAATAAAAAAAATTGGTTGTCTGTAACATCGTTTCACTGACCTGAATAGTTGAACGTGACAACAAAAGATACAACTACAGATGCTACTTTGTTCAATTCAGTGATCAATGAACAGTGTTTAAACTCAATTTTTGATGTAATTGCACTTACCGACATAACCTGTCCAACAACAACGGAGTCCACTTGCTTGGGGTCCACTCCAGCCTCTTTCAGAGAAGCTGTTATAGCAAGGGTCTGCAACTCAGTAGCTGATGTGTTTCGGAACACACCCCCAAAGGTACCGAATGGTGTGCGCTTAGCACCCACAATGAAAACACCTAGTAATTACATTTATTTATTAATAACTAGCTGGTCCAATACAGCTTCGTTTATGCTGTTCCCTATCCTACCCAAACCCTTTTGCTTCAGAACCATTGTCATATATGGTACTACATTTAAAAAAAAGAAAGAATGAAATGTAAATTGGTTGAGCTGTTATCGAGTTACCAACACATTTTGCGATTCATATTAATATTATACATTTCATTAATTATGATCTTGTAACTTCTGTCATGTAGGTATACTGTTTGAAATGCTTAATTAGTAAATATTGTGTCCAGGTGAAGGCTTGAGAATGTAAATTAAGCAGTAAGATAGCTTGACTATTAATTGATATTCAATAAATCGAGTATTAAGCTTAAGTACATAGTTACAATCATTAAATCACATACAAAAAGTTAATTATAACTAAAAGAAACTTGTTTTAATTTGAATGCTCCTATATAAAATACTTTGCAAGTTTTTATGAATTAACTTTGCACTGGATGCACGACAAAGGTCAAAGTCCTTTACAGTTTTTGTGAAACAAAAATTATAACATAAAAACTGGTAGCTTTACTCACAATCATAATTACGATAGTAAATCCTAAGTCCTGGTAAAAATCTAATCTTATGATAATATTTATTATGTTGGAATTTGGACCCAAAAATAAATAGCGAAACGAAAGTTTAAAATAATTTCATAGTAAGTTAAACATTTATAACTTCACCTTTTACTGCTACAGACATTGTGAAATAATTTTTTATCACTTAAAATAGAACTTTTAAAAATAAATTAAAACTTTACAAACAGTAGCGCAAACCGCAAACGAATACGTTTGCACTTCGCTGGCACTTTGAAAATGTACCTAAAAAACAAATTTCAAAATAAGAATGTCAGCTTGACAGTCTTCCATGTTTCCGAGTGACATATGTCAGTATTCAAATTTTCGTATACTCTGTGCGTTTTGAAATATAATTATATTATCTATTCTAACATAAAGTCATTATTATATAATCTGTAGCAAGAATTTCATAGCTGTCAATACATCGTGGCTTGTTCATTCATCCCTAAATAGGTAATTTTTATGTAGAATACATATAATTGTTATCATAATTTAAGACATTTATGCTCAAATAATGCTAATGCAATGAGCGATGGGCGCCCCGTTAATGGTCAGTTGAAGAAGTTCGTGTTCCGGGGCAAAGCTATAAGCAACGGAGACACCAGGGGTGATTATCTGGAAATAGTTATTCCAGAGCTTTTGTCTGCTGGATATTCGTTCTATACGTGGCCATCTGCACCGTTACTAGCGTGGTATTTGTGGAGTCAAAGGAAACATTTACGTGGATTACGAGTTTTAGAATTAGGCTGTGGAACGGGCTTGCCCGGTATTTTAGCCGCTAAGTGCGGCGCTCACGTGACCCTTACAGACAGTGTAGCTTTACCCAGATCTTTAAGACATTTATCAGCTTGTTGCGAAGCAAACGGCCTTATCCCGGGCCGAGACGTGCAAATACTCGGTCTCGCTTGGGGTCTGTTTTTAGCCGACGCTCATAATTTACGCCCCATCGATTTATTGCTCGCTTCAGACTGTTTTTACGAGCCCTCGCAGTTTGAAGAAGTACTATCTACCGTATCTTATCTAATAGACGGAACTGACGCTCGTTTTTTGTGTGCTTACCAGGAGCGGAGCACCGACTGGTCTATTGAGGCGCTTCTGAAGAAGTGGAACTTGAAGGGAGCATTACTCGACTTGGATAACCTGAGTGAGACCTCTGGTATTGATTACAGAGCCTTGATCGGCGACCGTTCATTGCACCTATTGGAAATCGTGTGTGTATAGGTGATGGCAAGCGCAGCTCGATCAGTTCGCCTTTTTGTGGGCAACATTCCGTGGACCGTTGGTCATCGTCAGCTTAGAGAATATTTCGCACAATTTGGTCCAGTACACAGTGCTCGAGTAATATTTGATCGCTCAACAGGCTTAAGCAAAGGTTATGGTTTTGTTGAATTCGTAAGTTCAACTGATGCTGCCGATGCTACAAACAAGCAAATACATACATTGGAAGGTTTAAACTTATCTGTGCAAGCACAAAATAATTAAAATATAAAATCATAAAACTATTATAACACTAATAATGGCAGAAGCTCTGCCAGAATACCCTGATTCAGACTTCTCTGATGATGAACAGTCTCCCTTAGATGTATCATTTAACCAAGCATCTGACCATGTTAGAAAAATAACTTCAAAGTTAGATAATAATAAGTTATTAGAACTTTATGGGTTATATAAGCAAAGTGTGGAGGGGGCTTGCAATACTCCAAAACCTGGGTGGTTTGATGGCAAGGGAAGGAAAAAATGGGATGCATGGAATGCCTTAGGCAACATGCCCAGTGAAGAAGCAAAGCAAAAGTACATAGAATTAGTACAAAAGTTTGATCCAGATTGTGAGTTATTAACTCAAGATGGCCCTAAACAGCAGTGGGCTGCAGTGTCCTCATTACAAAAATCTCCCGAACCGGAGCTCATACCCAATGAGTTAACTCTTTTAGACGCAGCCAGAGAGAACTTAGGTTCTCTAGTTACAGAACTAATAAGAAAGAATCCTGATTTAAAACATGAAAGAGATGAAGATGGTTTGACAGCTTTACATTGGGCAGCAGACAGAGATGCTACTTCAGCTTTAGAAGCAGCTTTGAGAGAAGGTTGCGATGTCAATGCCGTTGACAACTCGGGACAAACACCGTTACACTATGCTGCCTCCTGTGGTCACACAAACTCAACTAAAATATTAATAAATGCTGGTGCTAAGCTATTGAAAGATGATGAAGACTGTTCACCACTAGATTTAGCTGCTGATGATGAAGTCAGAAAGATTCTTAGTATTTAGTAGAATAACTATTTTAATTTAGTTAATTTGTAGTTATGGGAAATAAATTTAAATGTATGTATGTTTTTCTTTTACTTGTCCTTTACCACGTATTATAATCTAAACTGATAAGGTTTAAAAAGGTATGACACACATAAACAGGTTTAAATAAAGTAAAAGGTATTTTTAATTAAATTTTATTTTATCTTATTTGTAGTAGCAGTCACACTGAAGCCAAAAATGGTATAACCATCAACTTATATAAGATACCTACTTTAAATAAAATAATGTTCTTCTAGATTGTGTAAAAATACAAAATGTACAGATTTTTAATTAGATTTCTAGCTACATTGCAATATATTCTCTACCTTGTATCTGATTCAGTAATCTTTTCGTAACTTAAATAATTCGCATTTTATTCATTAAAAAGAACCGATTCAATAAACCTCTACAATTAAATGTACAGCATATATATTTTAACTATTCATTTACATTAGAATATTTTTAATACTATGTAGGTTTGGCGCCAATAATGACATTTGTTGACATGAATTTTTATGTCACAGATAATTAAATTTACAGATTTAAAATATATATTTTTTGAATATTGGGGAATAAGGCTTTATGGGCAATAAAGACCGTCATAGTAAAATAATTTTTAATTTTTAAAATTAAAAATTTAAAAAAATCGGTTCAGTAGATTCAGAGGTTACTCTTTTCACAAGATCAGAAATACATATTATAAACATCAATATTTGTGAAGATTCAGATTTAGTCTCAAGTTTGGATATTTGAGACCCAATTAGAATTAACACATAGGACACTTTATCCCGGTATAACCCCTGGGACTATTGCTGATTTTAGCATAGTTTATATAGAAATATAGATACATTTCAGTCTTATTCTTTTTCCTTATGTTCGCCAGAGTCCAGTTGTTTAAGCAAACGGAATAAAGCAGCTGCTTCTCGTATCCTGCTGAATTCCACACAGAACGCTTCAACTTCGATGAATAGCTCCTGAAATATACTCAACTATATTAAAATACTTATGAAAAACTAGTTGTTGTTTGCGGCTTCTTCGTCGATTACTATTAAGTATGATTGCAGCAAAAATTATATATTTGGTTAGTTTCATAATTAAATTAATTTTATTACCTTATGTCTTACCATACATATATGACTCTTTAGTCAGAGTGAGTCCATCTTAGAAGATATACAGACATATGAAATGTCCTGGACTTTTTTAACAATTTTTTTTCCGGTTACTTCACACCTTTTACGAATGAAGTTCACAGATAAAATAAATATTTTTAAACGCATAATTCTAAACCTATATTTTTCCTTTGTTCGCTAGTTCTGAAAATTTCATACAATTAAAAAAAATGAACTAACCTTAACATTAATAATCTTGTTCCTTATCAACGACTGTAGGAACACACAGACTAGCCTCACGAGCCGGTTCTGCATGTACCGATCGCGTATCGTCTCGCACGTGGATATGCAGTTACTGATGTACAGATGAACAAACTCCACGGGCAGGTCTACCGATGTTGTTAGCCTGTTTAGTTATTATATTTATTATTATTAATTTTCTCTATTTCATTTAATAAGAATTTACTCATTTCATACTATAGGTAAGGTTGTCTGGAAAAAATTGCATAAGGCTGCCTTTTACTTGGTGGAGTCTGTATTCTTATGTATTTTTCTTTTTGTATAAGTTTGTTATGTTACTACATGAAATAAAAAAATTATATACGAGTATAAATAACTAATAAGTATGACTATAAAATGAACGGGGAGTAAAAGATTTCATCCGAAAACTAAAACCGTTGGTAGTGACCCCCATGATTGTAGCTTATACCTTAGAGCTTATGACTAGGTCCTGACACAGTTTTTTAAAAACTTATTTGATGTAATTCCAATTTTCTTACCGGCCATGGATATCCTTGAACCACTCGCGGTTAAAGTTAGAAATTTAAGGTTGAAATTAAAAATACATTGCTGTATATTCAATTTTACGATTTCATGACTTTATTGAGACAAATAAATAGTATCACACAGCACTATAATATAACAAATAATAATATAAACAAAATTGATATCCATTTTTTTATTGTTACTGAATAGTAGACTGATAGTAGAATATATGAATGTCATCAGAATCATTGTGTTAATATATATATCTATCAGAGCTATCTTAGCTATCAGAGCTACTTGAGAACTAACAAGAGCGACTACCACAGATTCTTCTCTGTAGAATTTGCCTTCCAAACCAGTGTTAAATGTTTTATAATACTATGACGATTCAAGTAGTCTATATGTAGCCTAATTGAATAAAGATACTTTTGACTGTGTCTTTGACTTTGGCTGGAGTGTGTATTTTCGGAGTTAAGGCACACCCTGTAAAGTATAGGTATAACATATTTGACTCTACATCACCTGTTGACCACCTCCATGGAGTGCAGCGACATCTCCATGTTGACCAGCACTGAGAAGTACTCCGTGATGTGCTGCGAGTTGATCAGTTTCAGCAGCACCGATATCGCTACCATCGGGTTGTTCTCAACGAGCTCGGGAAGCTGCAACATCACCATCATAGATAATTAAGAATAAGTATAAGAATAAGAATAAGAATGAGAAATGAGAATAAAAATATAAAAATAATTATCGTAAGATTATTTTATTTCCTCGTCGTGCCATTTAATTAAAGATAGATCAGATTTAGTTGTAAAAATTCAATATGAGAAAATAAAATCTCTTACTCTTTTCTCTTTCTTACCTGTGGAGGAGAGATTCCAATCTCATACACAATATCGGGGTTTTGATCCAATATGGCCAGTAATCGTTGTTGGTGAGGCACACTCAGAGCGGACTTAAGCGCCAACTGAGTCAGGTCTTTTGCTTCGACTACTACGCTCGCTGGATCTCTTTCCTCAGACTTCTTGTCTTCTTGCTTCTCTTTTTTGTCTTCCTGGAAATGTAGATATTTTATACATTCCAAAATGTTATATTATGATTTATGATCTACATATTTATAGGTGACTATTTTTCGAATAACAATTACAATAAATTGTGTCGTTGCAAATTGACCAACTATTCGCTATAAAAACAATAATTGCAAAGGCCAGCAACAGACTATAGATTCGTAAATTAAAAGGCTTTTGTGAATGTTTATTTATAGCTACAGCCCCAAACCAATTGGTACCAGCATTGCCAGCTCATTGAACCCGTATACCATATAAAAAGCAGTCCAAATTTTCCCAACTCACCTTGGGCGATGGAGTTTGTATGACTTTCTTGTCCACTTTCTCAGGAGGCCTGAGTCCCAGTAATCCATCTAAATCTGTGTCATATAAGGGCACATATGTACCTCGATTGGGGAGATTTTTCCAAACACCCTGTCAGAAAAAATATTCAGCTTAAATGCAAATGTATTAAATATAAATTTCGATATTATAAAAACAAAATCTGTTAATATGAAAAATTTTGGAGGGAATCTACATCTAAATGAAAAGTTCTGTAAATCCAGAAATGTGAATATAGAAAAATAAACCTTTCCGTGAATTTTATTCGTTTTTTAGTATAAGTAGGAAGGGAGCACAATTCTTGTACGTGTATAACGTAATAAAATAAAAAATAATATTTCGGTTCACAAACAATATAACATTAACGTTGTGACTAAAATTAATGTTGGTCAAAAATTTCAAACAGTTTTACTTCTTATAAGTTTAGTTCCTAAAAAAACTAAATACTTACGTCTTTAGCAAAGTAAACATCATGGGGATCGAGTAGGAAAGGGGGTGGGGGAATGGGTCCAGTAGGTTTCAGAGTTCGGTGCAATGGTAGGTATTCATTCGACATCAATGCTTCTAATAATTCCTTCATTGCAATCCTGTTTGGTGGACTCCTAGAACATTATAAAGTTATATTTGACCAGAAACGTTAAGTTTTTGATGTTAATTCAAATTAAAAAAATTATATTTTGCAGTTTACAGAAATAGAGCATAGAGCGTTATAGAGGACGTTAAAGACTTCCAAACTTTTGAAGGATGCTTTCAGAATGGTTCTGAAGATATACATATAAACTGTTACTATAATTGTTTCCAATCAAATTTTTATATTATATATTGTAACAAAATGTAAAAAAATAAATAAAACCTTCTTGTCTCTCTTGTTGTGTTTAAGTCATATCCATTTCTTTATGACATCTTTTACAGAGAACAAAGGAATACCCACCCATCACCCAACGGTACTAGAGCACTAGCCGTAACCCTAGCTATAGCACTCATGTCTGCCGATCTCTCTGTGACCAGGGTCTGCAGAGCCGAGTAATCAAACTCCAGATCCTTAGTCGGCACCTCAGTTAGCATCACTTGTTTTGCTGATTTCTTTAATACCTAAAATAAGAACAGAGAAATAAATATATCATCTACATACATATTTTGATAAGTGTGATATCCATAACATTATTATACAATTTATATTATGTAGAAAGCACAAGATGTTATTAAAAAAATACTGGATTAATTATGTTATACATTTCTACTTTTTCATAGAAACATCCTAGTTATTTGTAATCTTTTTAGTTGACTTTAATGATAATAACAATTAACAATATTGTTAGGCAAAATTGTGGCAACACAGCACTACCATTTCACCAAGAATTTAATTGAACTGTATTACTAAATGGAAGAGGTTTATTTCTTCATACCATATTTCTCATCACACCTGCTTTACCGTTCAACAATAAAAGGGTATCCCATACACTCTCCATAGCATAGAAAACTATTACTTACATCTTTAATATTAACAGGAACAAATCCAAACAGCTGTGCTATAAAGATCCTCTCTTGTGGAACCAAGGGCAGAAGACCGGGCTTCCCTTCAAGTAAATTAAGGAACAGTGAACTGAATGGACTATCTGTTTTGTAGATATCGTAGATCAGAGCTAAGGCAACTACTCTCTGACCAGGTAAGGATAAGTCCCCACCAGTTATTAGTGACGACAGTAGGAGAGATACTGAAAGAAAATTATGAGAGACAGTCATATTATTAAACCTTGATTAGATAAATGGCAGTGCTTACAGTATACAAATCTGTTAAATTGTCCTAGAGCTAAAACTTAACTTATTGAAAAAATAAGCAGTATCTAACTATTCACTCTACTGTCATGACTGTAATTGTTTATTTTCTATCTAATTTGATTTATTCTTTCAATTTTCCTCAGGTTAACGAATCGTTCTTAAAAATATGTTACGTATATTTAGTATATAGGTAGTACTTACAATTGAAATATTCCGACTTCGGAAATCTTTTCTGGACCTGTGCGCATATTGAGTCTAAACTCTGTGAATCGACGGTTTGCTCTGAGAATAAACTGAAAATAAAGTTGTTGTTAAGTAGTCAAAACCTAATAAGAATAATATAGGTTAAGTATTACAAAAAGAAACACTCACTCTAGTATGTATTTACTATTTTCGTTGATCAATTGTTGTGACATTATTTTACAAAAGAGTGGAAAATAAGTAAAAACTACCACAAGCGTTTTACTACAAATTCTTCACTTTTATAACGTAAACAAGAATTCGTATTAGCCAGGATCATTTGTTTTGACTTTTGAGTTTTGACAAAATTTGGCAGTTAAGGAGTTGACAATTTGACAGTATAAATTATGGAAACATTGCTTTATTTATTTTTTTTACAAAAAGTAAAAACTTATTCTATTGGTCTAAGGTAAAAAAAAACTTATTAATGATAATTTAATATAGCCATTTAAGTCATTCAATTTACGGAATGGTTAAATTTTTAAAGATCTAAGGTTTAGGACTAGGATCTATGGTCTAAAGATTTCCATGTATGGATTAATTTTTCAATCCCAACTGTAGCCGAGTGTACTTAGGTAGTATGCAAAAGTAAATTTCCTTGATACGTATTTTAATAAAAATAACAAGTAAGTATTAATAAGCACATACCAAGAATTTGTAATTCCAATCCAGTTTTCTTTAGCAGCGTTATAATACGATATTTAAAAAAGTTATATTTAGCGTTAATTGATTATTACTGATGTAATTAGATCTAATTTATGAAAGATAGATAACTTCTTTTAATTATTAAAATCTACTTGAAAGAAATCATAACCTTATAAGTCTTTATTTATATAACCCACTTGTGGAAAATACCCTTGACCTAGTTATTTAAGATCGAATAAAGTGCTTTCAATGTAGTAAAATTTAAACAAAATTTAATCATTGCTTTTAGAGAGAATTTGTCTTTGTCTCTCAAAACCCTTTATATCAGCTGGCAAAGGCAAACTATGAAGTTCTGACTTCTGGGTACACGATTTTATATTTATTTAAACAGATGAAGTCGGAACTTTTTTCCAATTTTAAAATGTTTTTTTCTTTACAAATACATACATTACAAAGTTTTCTATGTACTTAAGAGTTAGTAACGTGGTTCTTATCTGTATAGAAATATAACAAACAATTTAGATGAGTTTGTTTAATTAGACACGATACACTGGGTTCCCTGTCGTACTCCAGATAGAATCAAGATAACACTCCTGCAATTGTGATTGGGATTCACCGAGGTGCGCGACCGCGTATCATACATAATACGTACAAATAGCAGATACCGTTATCAAAATTAATTTGTAGCGAAATTCTCAGCACCCAACTTCCAATCTAGTTATCATACAAGCGTTAATTGTGCGAGCCGTTGCTTCTTTTATCGCGCTCATTTCTTTACTGATAAGATTATAGTCATACGGTGAACAGCGCCATCTTATATGTTACATGAAGTAAATAATAAAGAAAGAAAGTAAAAATTTGTGAAAGTTATGGTGTGGTGTGATTGTTTAATTGTTAGCAATGAGAGATCTACGCCCGGTACCAGCCATGCATAATTTTCGTTCTGTAGAAATTGCAAATGGAAGGAATGAAGGGCACAGGAGTCGGTCATCCTCTTGGTCAGCATGGAGGAGATATAATCACCTTCGTCAGGAGCCGCGGCTTTCACTTCAATATGAGGTGATTAAGTATTTAAGCATTCAATGAATCCGAGATTATCCAAGTTAGTAGATAAACAATGTCACCGCGAAATTTTATGGAAACTTCTTTAAGTAAACAATGGATGCCTGACTCTGCAATCTACTTTTTAAAACTACATATTCATAAACGAATATTTTCATAAGGCTTTTAAAAATACTATTAGATGACGTTCTTAGGCACGATAATAATTTATTTTATTGAAAACTCAATGGTTCTTGAAAATTTTTTTGTTAAAAGTTTTAATTCATTATGTACGAGTCATGAAGATGAGTCATCGACATTTCGCTAAATATTCATACTTAATGATTTTGCGTGAATTGGGGTCTTCTGCCGAATAAAAAAGGTTGTTGCGGAAAAAATGCCAAAATGACAAAGACTGTCAAACTAGCTCTAAGGCTGTCATTTGGTTCTGTCACGAATGGTGCAGAAGATAGTTTTTCCTTGATATTTTAGTTTTAATGTTTGTGTATTTTCTTACAAGTAGTGGCAGTGATTTTAGTTGTTTTTTTTATTAGTAAGTTCAAAGTATACATGTTGCGGATGGTATATAAGTGTAAAATAAGTAAGAAGGTGTTGAATAAAATTACATAGCAAACGTGTCATATTGCAACCGATGATATATGAAAAGAAAAACAAATTGTTTTGCGTTCCGATAGCGAATTAGTACAGTTTCACATGGGTGATGGCTTGGCAGTCGGATAATCGTGTAAGTTCGTGAATTCATTGTTATTGCTAACGGGAAATAGCGACAGTTATTATGCTAACGTAAATATGTCCTTGTCATTGATTTAATATTTAAATGGTCATCGTTTTCGCTAAGAGTGTGCTTCAAGGTGTTGGCTTTGAAGAGGAATCGTATCCATTCAAGATTATTGAGGTGTAAACATAAGTTGGGGAAATGTGACGATTCTACACCTAATCTGTGTACAAGGTTGCATATTCAGTAAATACCAGTAAAAATATGCATATTAATTAGCTATTGAGAGAATATTCATAAATAAGTATTATGGGTATTTCAAGAAAGGTGTTTACTTCATGTATCTGTCACTTAAGAATATTTGTTTTACTATTGTTTCAATGTTGTATTACAAATAAATAACTACTTACAAAGTGTAACATAAGATGTGAGAACATTTAATAGCCTCTGAACATCTCATACTTAAAGTCTAAGCAATAAATCTAGGTGTATAATTATCCAATTTTAACTTTAAGTAAAATGAATGAGATAGTTTTCCTAAAAGAATATATGTTTCTTATAATGTACATACTTTTGTTATAAATTTAAATTAAGTCACTTTATTTTGATATAAAAAGGCCCTAATGGATTATGTGTGAACTAATTCTGTCATATAACTTATTATCAAAACAAATGTATTGATTAAATAGATAGGTACTTAAATAGACTCTTATCAAGGAATTTTTATTTCTAATCTTAGCTTAGTCTGGTTTAGTCATGATTCTAAAAATTCTAAACATTTATGACATTAATGATGGGTGGGTATTCTGAAAAATGTTGAATTTAATATTAAAATGTTATTAATATGGAAGTAAATCTTTTTAATATAGCAGAGTATGTTAGTTTGTTTGTTGTATGCTAATAGAAGAATATATTAATTTAATGTAGGTAATAGGTATAGGTAGCACGGGCTGGTTTCCGCAACTCCACGTCAAGGCGCGGTTTTTTTAGTGTAATGTAGGTAAAGACTGATTGATATTTTATATAGCCAGATTATGAGTTAAATTTTAAGAGGCTTGTTTGTTATTTATACTATTTTTCACGTATTTTTTTAAACCATGAAATACTTTAAATAACATAATGACCTAGTTCAAGTTTGAATGGCAGGATATTTATAGGTCATTTTTTTATATCGTACCGATTTTTATCAATTTTGAATTCAAAAACAAGCACTACTTTTACATTAAGATTTTTCCTATATGACCATATAGGATATTTGGGTATTTTACATGCCATGATACAACACATTTAGTATAATTAACCAGTATACTTATAATAATACTGGATGTTTATACACAGTGCCGTTCAGTCCCATGCTAAGCAGAGCTTATATTATGGTAACTAGATAACTAAGAAAATACAGGCAACACCCAGACCCCAGAAAATACAAATGTACATGTGTATTATAATATACATAAACTACATGTCACATTGTTTGCCCGTGTTTGACTTCTAAACTACTGAACTGATTTTAAAAATTAGCATCCCGACATTGCACTGGGAACGGGAACTACAAACCTTTGTAGTTCCTGATCCCACAGTTTTACCCAAAACTGTGGGACACAGCTAGATACTAATATACCTTTTCTTTGTGGGGATCAAACCTTCCTTTCTTGCAGAATGCAGTGGTGCTACCACTGCGCCAAGTGGTTGTCTTTAATAATGTATGACTTAAGCATCTTTAAAATCTATGTTATTTATGAACTTTATTTTTATTAGTAAGTTGCTGTTGCCCGCGACTCTGTCTGTGTGGAATTTCATACAAACTTTGACACCTGGGATACACCTGGGAAAACTTTATAGGGGAGGGCCCCTATAAAGTTTTCCCAGGTGGGGACAAACCCAACAAACCAAAAACCATAAAATTGGTACAGCCGATCTTGAGTGACAAGTGTTGTAACAAACCCCTCTTTGTTTTATATATAATATTAGTAATATAAATAGATAGTACTTGGTCATTTTATCAATCTATGAAAAATCTATGTAAACAACTTACTTATATACATTCAGAGTACACTTGAACTTAGATGATAGGATGCATCATTGTATCTGCATTGTTACATAAGGTACACAATGTGCTTGTTTCACTTAGAAATATTACACTTTCAATTAATATTTGCTTAATTGGAATAACTTAAACTGATTTAAGGTAGTACCTTTGTGTGTATTTTGTGAAACTAGCTACATCCCCCTGGGTTTTGGTGTCGTAAATACAATAAAATTTATATATTGTAAATTGTTGTATAGTTACAAACTAGAAAAAAAAGTATTTTCTGAGAATATGTATTTGTTATTTAAATATATAGTTTCAATATGGTAAAATTTCATTCCAATTTAATTATCCCTGAAATTAGTTTGTTTTGATTTTCAGACGGACGAGAATAGCTGCTTGCTTCGATTGAAGATTATAGGAGCTTTTGCTTTGGCCAAAAAAGATATTTTCGGTGCTAGGTGAGTATTTTATTTAATTTGTATATTTAATACTAGATGTGTTCTATGGTTATATTTGCCTAAAGGCTAAATCTGGTTATTTAAAATGACACAAATAGTCATGCTTTGTATTGGCTAGTAAAATACACAAATCAACAAGTACAATGTGTAAATATGTTGCAACAATGTTAATGATGTGAGTCAGGATTCTTTAAATTAATATATTTTTTTCATGATTGTTTTTAAAAATAATTTAAAAACAATCATAAAAAAATAAATATCTTCAATTAAATAGGTATCCTTTTTAATGAGTCCATTCATCCTGGCCATAAAGAAATGGTAATTTTGTACTACTTGTGAACCATTTAGCATACATCTCAATTGGTCATACATTACATTTGATTAGTAAAGATTTTTTCCTATTCTTTATTTTTTTAAGCCTTCAAGCCATGTCAGTCCCATCATCAAAAATATACAATAAATTAAAAAGTTTTTTTTTTTCAAATATCAGCTAAAAACTTAAACAAAATCTTTGCCAGGCTTGATTCCGGATATGACAACACTGTTTGCAATGCACCAACATCAAATCTGTTTAGTGTTGTATTTAAGCATTTAAAAACACTATTTCTAAGTGTCTCATGCAGATCACACTCCGCTAACAAATAATAGTGAGGATAAAGTATGATATTTTTGGTAATTACAGTGATCCATATGCTCGTGTGGAGCTTCAGAAGGCGGACGGGGATGTCACTCTCGAGACCTTCCTGACCAAGACTAAAAAGAGGGTATGTACATCTATAAAGAAACTCGCTGTTGCTCGATTTCGTCCTCGTTGATTTGTTTTTCCATTATTTCTTCGCTCCTATTAGTCGCAGCGTGATGTCATGTAGCTTAAAGCCTTCCTCGATAAATTGACTATTCAATAAAAAAGAATTTTTCAATTCGGACCAGTAGTTCCTGAGATTAGCGCGTCAAACAAACAAACAAACTCTTCAGCTTTATATATTAGTATAGATATTACACGAGAGAAACAGACGCACACACAACTTTATTGCCATTATAATATTATAAGAGTTTTTCGCGATCACATAAAATGTTTATAGTTTCTGGCCGTCCCTCCCTTCTTTAATGTACAAGTAAATAATTAAGTAGGTATAGGTACTATATGCGTCAAATATTTTACATGCTAGGAGACGCGAATTAATTATAAACTGTATTGGTTGGGATTGCTATTTTTCCTCTACCCTATTCGTTATTCTCTGTGTCATATATACTTTCCTATATCCTTATTTTAAAGGTTGGCAACACAGTTGTGAGATTTATTTGCCTAGGTAACCTAACATTAGGCGAATCTCCTCATTTGTCTGTCAGTACATTAAAAAAAAACGCGCAATAGCGGGAAATGGTCATTACAGATAAAAGCAATTAAAGATTCAATGCCTACGATCAACAGTCGTGAATGAATTATGTAATAAAAAATTCGTCACAAAGATTATATTACGAAAAGCAATGTATAATAATGCCCTCACCCTAATTGGATCATATAATATGCTTAGCTGCCGATTAATTACTCGGCCATTTAAATTCCGATTCAATGTTAAGTTATAGTTTTAATACCTTTTTTATTGTCTGTCAGTTGGCCCGACCATAATTTTATTTTTTTTTTCTTTGCACAAGAACCAGCCAGAAATCGGGAGATAATACACTTATTGTAGTATATGTTTGACCCCTTTATTTATTTTATCGTTTTAAGTAATTGTCGTTGTAGCGGCAACAGAAATAAAAAAATGAAAATTTCAACGGTCTGACTATATTACGGTTTACTAGAGACAAACAGACGGACGGACGGACAGACAGCGCCGTGTTAGTAATAGGATTTCCCTTTTTACCCTTTTTTGAAGGGAACCTTAAAAACAAAATTGGTTGCGTTCAAACGACATATTGTAACACTACGCAATCCACACCGCAGGACAACACTAGAACACCAGTAGCTAGAAATCGGATGAGAATTAACCATTAGCTTATTTATTTATTTATTTATTTATTTATACATTTATGAGCACCAACAAGCAGGACAACAATTCGTGACCGACTCCTACAGTCTCGCACCAGCAAATTAGCAATTGCCCACTCAATTATAGGTGCTCT
>DWAJ01002373.1:0-17837 GCA_018238005.1 Eurema mandarina
TTGGTGCGAGAAAGACAACACGACTGGGACAACCAATCAACGCTCGCGCACCCGACGATCACGCGCCCCGCGCTCCGCACCGCTACCTCGATACCTTATTTTTGACTTCTGCGCAGGTTTCGTTCAGCGCTAAAGATTCGTGACGCGTACTATACGCCTATATAAAATTGCTTATAATATTATTTTTATATTTTCACTTGATCACACGACCTGCATAAACACTAGACTTGGTACAAGTGGCTGACTAAAACTAATAATATAATACTTCCTTCTTTATAATTTCACTTATGTAAAACTAATTTAACGTATTTTTCATTAATTTTCTTTTCTATCTCGCTCTCTCTCTCTTTTGAATAGACTGTTGAAATGTTTAACACAAAGCAACACTTACAACAACCAGAAAAAAACATAGCTAATGCCTAACTATAAGTGATGCTGTGAGGACCTATATAATTTACTTCAAGTGTTATTAACGGCTAGGTCCCCGACAGACTCCATACAAAGTGCTAGTTCTGAACTCGTTGGACGAAGACACGAATCGGTACAACTTCGAGTTGGACGACGCGTGGTACCGAATGTTGAGCTTTTCCGCTATGTATGACCATATTGGTGAGTTTTTTCTTTATATAATTAACTAGCTGTTGCCCGCGACTCCGTCCGCGTTTACTTTCATAAAAAATTTATTCCCCTGGAAACTGAATAAAAAGTATCCTATGTCCTTCTCCTGGCTCTAAACTACCTCCCTGCCAATTTTCAGCTAAATCGGTTCAGCCGTTCTTGACTTATAAGTGAAGTAACTAACACGACTTTCTTTTAAATATATAGATTAGCAGTAGGTTCGTCTGATGGTAACTAGTAACCACCTTTGCCCATGAAGGCAAAGCTAGCCTAGTTTAGCTTAAAAGGAAAGGGAGACTTCGAAATTACTGAGATTGATCTGAAATGTACTTTTGACATTATAAAAGTACAGCTAAGGGTGAATCCAAACGAGCGTAATTTTATGAGTTGTGAGTCGCGTAATTTCGGTCGCGTTATATCTGCTGCATTTGGTTTCATACAAAAATGCAGTTTGTACCACACGACGACGCAAAATGAGTTGTCTGCCGACTGCATTTTTTGCAAAATTACGCTCGTTTGGCTTCACCCTAAGGGTGAGTTAAAATTGATATTATTTTGTGTTTCTATAGCATCTATAAATAACGCCACTTCCATTTCACAGGTACGGAGGAAAGTACATTGCGTCACACAATTCTATGTATAGCGCCGAAGAATGTAATTGGTGTTACAAAAACATGTCTAAAAATCGATGCCACTATAATTATTCAAGATTGGGAGAAACGGCAGATGCCCAGGTATGTATTGACTCCAAAATTGTCTAGGTTAAATAATGTACTTAAAAACCTGTTATTGTAGACAAAAAGACACACAAAAAATGCATAGCAACTAACTTTAATACTAAAAGTTTTCAAATCTAAAATGACTAGTTTAAAGTATATCATATCATTATATTTAAAACAAAGTGAGATTTACCGCAAGCAAACCCGAAAGTCATAGTTAACTTTTTATATAAATTTAATAAATATAAATAATACCATTGCTGTTCTCCTACTTTAAAAAAACCTTAGTGATATATATTTTACACGTACAAGGTTCAAAGACGCGCCAGTAGGAGCTACTTGCGCAAGTGCGGTGCAGGAGCTGTCTCGCCTGAGCCACGCGGTGCGGACTAGCGCCAGTACACTGGAGACAGTCAGTTTGACACAAGCGCTCAATATTTCCACGGGCGAGTTGCTTCAATCGCTCGATAGAATGAACAAGCTCAAGGTATGTGCTACTTGCGCAAGTGATCTAGCTATAATAAAAATTATTAATATTTTTTTACCTTTTCTACTACTGATAAACTTAATTTTTACTAATAAACCAAAATCAGCCACCTAAACTTCATTCATATCTTAACGCTAAATTTGAAGTCTCAAATCTTGGAAAAGATTATAAGTGCTTAATAGGACTTGGAACGGTCTGAACTTCCCACTATCTTAAAAAAAGTCTGAATTAAAACAGTCTTACATTTAGCTTTAAAATATGACATTTCAGTAAAAGTTGACCATATATTTTGTATGTATGTTTGTTTAACAAATGTTATACTCAATGTATAATTTTTTATCATAATAAAACTGACCCCATAATATCCCATATACAGGCAGAACTGGACACGCTAAAGAAGAGTACAGACATAGCGAACTTTAAGAACGAGTTCGCTATAGTGTACGAGAGGAAACAAGCTGAGCGGAAACGAGACAAGTATAAACGTCTCCTCTCTTTCGAATCTCTGGCTCTCTACCCGGACTATCAAGGAAGACTATTAGTTCTACGGGAATTAAACTATATAGATGAACACGATAGCGTCATACTTAAGGGAAGAGTCGCGTGCTGTATGGGAACGAACGAGCTGATCATATCGGAACTGGTCTTCAGGAATGTCTTCACAGATAAGAATCCGTCGGAAATAGCGGCCTTGCTGAGCTGTTTCGTGTTTCAAGCGAAGACGCACGTGGACCAAGTGCTGACTGATAAGTTGGCTGAAGGGGTGAAGGCGATTGAGCAAATCGAAGAGGAGCTGTCGGCTATTGAGGGCAAACATGGGGTGAGTTTATTATATGGTAATAAGTAATAACTAACAGGGGTAAAAATAGCAGGCGAGCCACTTGATGGAAAGTGGTCATCGCTTATACACTCGTGGAGCTTAACGGCTCTGGAGTGAGTTTTCGGCCTTTTGTCCTTATATAAATTATATGGCCCGTAACTAACATAGCATTTCCCTATATGCAGTAAATTTTATACCTAGTTAGCTTGTTACTGTGCAAAATTTTGGTATAAAGATGAGACGTTAAATGAGAATGGTCATAATCCGGAAAAATAAGCAAATAACTTAATATAATAATTTTGAATATATATACCAAGATCCAAACCAGATGTAAAGCCTGATGTAGTGTTGCCAGTCTTTGAAGAATTACTAATATTATTTTTTTATCTAAACACTATATATTAATATTTTTGGTTGCCTAGAAAGATGTTGATGCCTGTTAGAAATAAAGAATATTTTTATGCAGGTATCCCAATTCGAAGGTCAACCAGAGAGGTTGAACTTCGGTCTAGTGCGGGTGGTCTATGAATGGGCTTTGGAGAAACCCTTCGCCGAGATCATGGACCTCACGGACGTGCAAGAGGGGATCATTGTTAGATGCATTCAGCAGTTACATGAGGTTATTTGTTTTTTTTAGGAATTATTGGCGTATTAAAGAGTAGTATGCAATGATATAGGACTTAACAGTTAACCTATTTTTTGTTTTTTTAATATGTAATTAAAAATAACAATTTTTATTTGACGGACTAGAAGAATGACTTATATTAATATTGCCTTTTTAAACCATATTAATAATTTTACAGGTAATTGCAGTAGGTATTAATATAATACTACATACTTACAACGATAGAAATAAAATATATTTACACATTTGAATGTGACACTACAAATAATCTTAACACTGTATGTACTATGTATCACATTATACTATGACCCTGGTCTGAATGAAGGACAAAATGTTGCTATTCCTTTCATTCATCTCGAAAACGAAAGGGATAGATATATTCCTTGGCGTAGAGTTAACATTACTTTTTTTAATATAGCTCCTAGTCGATGTCAAGGACGCTGCCGTAGCGATTGGTGACCCCAAACTGCAAGCGAAAATGATGGAAGCTTCTACAGCTATTAAAAGAGACATCGTCTTTGCCGCAAGTTTATATACAACGCAACGAGAGACTGCTCTCTCTTAAAATGTCTAATGTATAAACAGTATAATGTATAACGGGCTGAAATAAAACTCTTGTGATACACCGATTTTTATTTAATCTTTCATTGACTTTAACTTGCTATAAAAATTGTTAATTATTATAATAGATTTCGACTATTTTGATCTATCCTATTTGCTTTATTTTTAAACAGTTACATTTTTTCTAAAACTTGTAGATTTAAAATGTTTTCATCACATTTTGTTCAAAACAAAATTAATTCCATTGTGGTTTTAAGTCTAAGTATTTTGTTATGGCAAACTTACAAAAACTCGAAAAGATATTTTGTGATGTTATTTTCAACCGCAGTAAATAATGTGCCAATGTGTGTGTGACAAACATTACACACTACAAAAATTGAGCGAATCACGATTCACGGTCCGTACAATTGACATTGACATTCGTGATTCGGCAAATCCAAAATGAGATTTTCCGATTTCCTGATTCATCGCGCATTCAATAAATATCGCGTCTAACAGTTTTTCATCAAGACGTACGAAACGTCAAATTCTTAGTACAAATATGTAAAATGGAACGTGACACCTACAGATCATTTCGGAAATCGTAATTCATTTCTCACTGAATAAAAATCAATGACTTGTATAAATTCAATGTTGTTTTGATATATCTTAGTCGATTTCTTTATAAGTGTTTGCTTGTGCGGCGGGTATTACAAATTAACTTTATAATATGTTTTCCAGTAACTAAAAGTTAAAAAAAAATTGTAAATGTTGTGATTCTAATAAGAGAATAAATAAATCGGTGAAGATGTTACTGGACGATGAGTTTGAGGATATTGTGACGACGGAGAAGAGGGTCAAGGCCTTAGGGTTTCGACCCCAGAAGGAAATATTGACGAACCATCTTTTACCATATGCTGACGAGCTAGATGATGAATCCAACAGGTTCCTTGCTCAGGTTAAAACAAACCTGGCAAAGGCTGTGATGCTTCGCGAAATGAAGCCAGCTTGTGGCGTGTGGACCTCCAGATTAATGAAGTATATCTTTTTAACATTACTTACAAATTTTGTTTGTGTCATTCATGAAAATACTTATACTTAAATATTTAAATATGTTAGTTGTTCTTTAACTATTAATATTTCAATTATAATCATAATTACTCATCATCATGTATTTTTCGATTTTCAATAATTTCCAAATTTTGTCCAGTCATTTCAAAATATTTTTGTTACATAAAACAAATTTACTTTTAAAATAGTATTTAAGAGCTCTATAAATTAAAACACTTTATTAATTTTGTGTTTAAAAAGTTATATTGACATAAAAAATTATTAATCAGTTTTACTCTCATGGAAAGCCAGGTAGAGCAGCTAGTTTATGTATATGAGGGTGGAGAACTAGTTAGTTATAGTTAGTATATTATATATAATGTTCATTTGTCTGCTAACCTTTGGCAAACTATGCATAGTTTTAAATAGACATCCTTAACCCAGAACTTGAGTTAAATGGTATCAATATATTAAAATTGTCAAGTCATTTGTCATTTGCCAAGGACCAATTAAAGTGTTCTGCATTAAAAATTTACTAGTATACTTTAAAAGCTTGAATATTGATCACATATTGTAATAAACAATCTGAATTCTAGTTTGTTCCAATAATTATTTCAATCCCATTTATCTAAAGATATATTTTAGTGAAATTTAATAGCCTAAGGATACAAATGAAAGAACCTCTATATTTTGTACATCAGAGATTTTCACAAACAATTAAACAATCATCCAAACTTTACCGATTATGGCTATTCCATCCATCCATGTTGTAAATTACGACTTAACTTTTTCCCATAAGATAAAGCAATGTTAAACAATTATGTATGAAGTTGCATAATTATTTTTTTATTAGTATCATATTTTTAAACATGAAGTGACTTCCTCTAAGCTAACTTTTCTACCATTCTATGCTATTCCTATCAGCTAATATATTTTTATTATAATTGGTCAACAATAATCACATTACAATGAATTTAAAATGCATTTAGTCATAATTAAAGTAATTTACATAAATTGTTTTCATAAACAGAATTTATAGAAACCTTTTATGTAATTTCTAAGTCAATAAAACATAATAGATAGATTAGTAAATTTATTACAATAGCAGTGAATTGTAGCAGACAACATTTGCCTGTGCCTCTCAAGCAATGGAGAAGTTTGCCAAATGTGCATCTTATCATTGTGCTTTAAATAATTCAAGGTCAATGTAGCTCTTTTTCTTTCCATGTAAAATATATGATTTATTAATTCTTGCTCGTCTTCTAGCTCATTAATGTATATATTTAAATTATAAGGAAGAAAACTTTACAAAAAAGTATGACCTTATCTCTGATCTTAACTAAGTTCGAATTTTTCCAAGTAATAGATCATATATTTTTGATGTATGAATCAATCTAGGAACATACAAAGAGTGGAGTCTGGTCTGGACATATTATATACTTCGCACGGGTAGACAGAACTAAATAAAGCCTATGTTACTGAGTGACAATGAAGCTTTCTAATGAAAAAAGAATTATTAAAATTGGTCCAGTACTTTTTGAGTTTATTTGTTACATACAAAAATCCAAAAATACAAATCTTTCCTCTGTATTATATTAGCGCACATTAAAAAATATTTGCAAAACATCTTTATCAGAGTCCATACATCAAAACAATAATTGTTATCTAAAAACCTATTTTCAAAACACTACATTATTTTATGTTATTTAATTAGCATAAATATTCATTTAAACTGGTTTCTTAATTGTTTTTGTAAAATACTACTGCTTCGATTTATATTATAATTTTTTAAAGTTGTTTATCTTGATTAACTGCTGAATCACTGGGTATTATTAGACACTTATTATTATAATATTGAATATTGTAATATAAACAATAATGCATAAAATTGGCTATGATGAGCCAGGAAATATGTATGGAGATGAGCTTGCAATGAGCTCAGAACAAGCAAGAAAAATTTATTTACTCACAAATATACCACAGAATAAGGCATAAAAATTTTTGATCTTAAATATTTTTAGGTAACCAAGAAACAATTCATTTTTCATACATAACAAATAAACTATAAATTTGCATTATTCAACAATTTGTTGCATTTTTGTTAATAGAATTATTTACTAAATCATAAAAATCTATCCCTTATTTTTATGTCTTGATTTCCATATATTTGGTGACATTCTATTTTACATATTTGTCTCATGTTTTCCATTAGATATGTCCGGATTTATGGATTGAAGTTCAGTAAAGAAGACCACATAGCATTTATAAAGCTGGCTTATGAACTGGTGCTTATTCCCGACTTGGAGCCATGCAAAATTCACAAGTTTTCCACCATGTTCATCATGCTAACAAAGTAAGTAACTTGTTGCATTCGTAGTATGTAAGAATGACTTAATATTTTATTGAAACTATATACTTGATATGAACCATACATAGATAAGCATTATGAAAACAGCTGTAAAGCTATTATAATGTTTTATTATAATACTACCCGCACCCTGCTGTTTTACCTGCTTTTATGCATGTATTATACACATAATAAATTAAATAAATAAATAAGCCTTTCTTTTAAATCATGTTATCTTGGAAAAAAACCTGCAAAAAAATTGTTGCATTGTTTCAAAGATTTAATCATACATTGGGACAGATAGAAGAATGTGACTTTATTTTATACTATGTATTGGTGATGAATAGAAGAGTGTTGAGAAATATTGTACTATGTTGATTTTTTAGGGCAATATTATCTGGTTGATTATGTTTAGATTTATATTTATTTGGCTCTATCTTCCATAAAAGTATTGAAGTTATATAATTGAGTCAATCTTTCAAGTTTCATTCATATTTTTAGGAAAAGATATTTAATTAAGCCGGAAGAATTGACACTGCCATGGCGCCCTCTCTACGAACTCGCCCGATCCTTGTTCGACAGAAGCACCACTCACCTAGGAATGTTCCATTATCTCACGTATGTAATACTTTGTAACTTTTTACTGCATTTATTTTATTTTTAATAATATATAAAAACAAATAATGGTTTACATGCCATATTTTTATAACACACGTTTTAAAAGCCCTTCAAAATTATAGTTTATTTTTGACAAATATTTATTTAATGTTTTAAAATCGTACAAGATACTAATTACATATTTTTAAATAATACTTTGAAACAAAAAATATTAATTTAGATAAGTTGGCTGTTACTATTTTAAGAAGAGGTGGGTCTTTGCCTATATTTTGCCTAAGCTATCTAGCTTAATAAGTTTATTCTGTTCAGGCCCAAACGTTTCGGAAACCAAGGGGCTTCCATGCTTGATATGGTACGAAAGTTTCTATCTGGTTATGGCCTAGATGAAGCCCTAGATTTGTTTGGCCTCGCTCGACCACTCCAGGACGAATTGCCCACGTAATATGATTAGAAAATATTTGGGTGCTTTCTAGGTGGCAGTGGGCTCTGGTCTCATCATCCAAACTTCCAAATTTACGTCATAATTCACGGGTTGACATTGTCTAGCTATCACATAAAAACGCTTTAGGTGAAATTGTCCTCATCATACAATTTTAAGTACATATAAATCTGGTAGCATGAGCTTTGTACAGCCAGCATAAAATGTTGCAAAACAATTTTATGTTTGTGTTACATTTATTTACAAATAGTTTTCAACTTTGGATGCTGACTATACCCAATCTAAATTATCAATAACGCATACATTGCTTATTTTAGGTCTCTGGAGGCATCGCTCATGTCGATGGTTAAATGTGCAAGACCGTAAGTATTCTTACAAGTTTTTCTAGAACTATATTTACATACATATTGTCTTAATGTGATTTTTTTAATACATAATTAAGTTCGATTAAATTGTTTCCATACTACAAGGGAAAACCGGAACCCGTGTTCATGTTGACCGTGACGTGGAACTTTTAAAAGTAGCATCGCTATACACCACATTTAAATATATTTTTTGTAATCAAAGGTTTAAGCTTTTCCAGCGTCACATATTAAATAGGACACTATTCGCTACAAATTCTTTTAAACTTTTCTAGATATTTCGACGTAAACGCAACCAAGGAGATGCTAGACGAATTTCTGCCATACATAAGCCCGTGGTCGTCACACAGTCACACGATAGGACCCCTCACCTTCTTGCCTATAGCTTTAAACCCCAAGTACGCGGCGCAAGGACACCAACTCTGGTTCGATAAACTAATGACTGTCTGGGATACGTACTCGCACTGTGGAGTTACGGTGAGTTTCTGAACCTAATTTTTTATATAACACTAGCTGTTCCCTACAGTTTTACATGCGAAGTTCCTGTTCCCCGGGTAATACCTATCTCTTAAGTTGGATCGAACTGCACACGGTGTGCAAATTTAATTTAAAATTGGTTCATTACATTAGGAGTCAATCGCAGACAAACGTGATACGTAATTTATATATATTAAGATAGGGGGCTAACGAGTAGGCAAGCCATCTGATGGAAAGTGGTCATCGTCCATGAACACTCGCAGAGCTTGACAACTCGGAGTGGGTAGCCGACCTTTTGAAAAGATGTACGCTCTCTTCTTGAAGCACTCCAAGTCGTAGTATATCAGAAAATACTGCGTCAGAGAGTTGACTCTACAATGAATAATTGTGATGAATTTTTAAATTTAATTTGCTGATGCTTCGCTTCTACGTGTCACAGCGTGATGGTGTATAGCCTAAATCCTTCCTCGATAAATTGACTATCCAACACAAAAAAAAACAATTCCAACCAGAAGTTCCCGAGATAAGTGTGTTCAAACAAAAAAACATACAATCTCTTCAGCTTTATATATTAGTATAGATAGGTATAAAATTTGCACCAATTTGAGAACCTCCAGATTTGTTGTCAATTAATTGACCACGAGACGTCGCAAATTTATCAATGTGCGACGTCTCGTGGTCAATTAATCAACTAACGAATATGGATATTCGTTCCATTCATAAGGTTCTAAATGGTTCGACCAATCACAGAAAAGCTTTTAATTTTACGCTTTTTTTAAAATACGGAAAATAACACACTACTCTCTGATTGGTTGATGTTGACAGTTATTCAACCAATCAGAGCGCACATGACGTTTGTTTATTGCTTACTTATTATTTTACGAGTAAGTTCGGTAAATTGATAAATTTGCGAAAATGTGGCCGTAAAATAATACAATTTGTAAATTTCCTATGAAATTTATAAATTTGCTGTTCTTGTTATTTTCCGGTGACATATACAATACATAAACATATGTCACGTGTTACAAAATTTCCAGGACATAGTGGTGCTATTCGCGAACCTGGCGAAACGTAACCCGGGAGCGGTGGACTGGTCCCCGCACGTGCCCAAGATGTTCACGCGATTCCTGCACGCGCTCAACCTGCCCGTCTCCTACAAGGACATGCAACACCATAAACATCATAATTTAGGTATTATATTTACAAATTAACTACCAAATTTTTAAATCCAGATGACGTTTATTACAAAATACACAAAACAATTGACAGTTAAACAATCCCTACTTCCCTACTAATATAGGAGGGGGGGAATGGGGGGGGGGGTGGAAGTTAATATGAAAGTCCGAGCGGACGGAATCGCGGGCAACAGCTAGTAAATATATAAATCACAATATTGCTTTTTACCACTCTGCTGATGTTGGAACTGTTAATAGGAATCTAAAATAATACTGCAGAATTATATCGAAATTAATTATATTATATCGATATCGAAACTTCAAAGGTTTTACTACCTTTAAGTACTAAACATTTATGTTACTCTCAACATAAATGTTTAGTATTCAAAGGTAAAGTAGATTTACTCTCAAAATGTAGTCCTTCAGTTCATATACCGCACATACTTTGTTTCAGATATGAAATATGTAGCGTCATGGATAGTATGGTCAATAAACCCCGATGGCGTGGTGTTGAAGCACCTACGGTCATTTCTAGCGGGCCTCGAGAGCTATCTACACAGCGCCAATACAGGACGATGGTCTTATAAACTAAGGGACCTACTAAAAAAAATAGCTAGGGAATTTCTAAACAGGTTTGGATAAATTTAAGTATAACTTACCTAACTGTTTTTAGTGATTTTATCCGCGTTATTTCATCTCCATGAACAATTATTTTACTAATTATAATGGCACAGTGGTGGCATGCGCGTAAGCTGCGTACCGGACTCAGCTTGGACTGGACAGTACTTAGACATTGCAACATTTAAATTCAAAAATAAAAGTAGAGTAAATTACTCCTTATTACATCCACCTGCCGAGGAGAGTTCCGTCAAAGTCGGTTAAGCCATTTCAGATATTAGCCAGAATAAACAGACAGGTAGAAATGGTTATTTTAGTGTATTTATTGTAATATGTACCCAATTCAATTATTTATAGTGAAGACAAATTCAATTCCAATATTTGAAACTTTATAATTTACATGCGTAGATATATTTTTCGTTTCATTCTTATAAATTTAAAATACATTGCTTTATTTTTTTAGAGTTCGTCGGGAAAGTGAAAAACGTTATTTAGACTCGTGGGAGAATAATACCCCAGACGCGTACAAACTACGCGAAGAAGACATCACGGAATTCGTTCAAATAGTCCTCGAACCGATGTTTCAAGCTGTTTACACGCGCAGCGGGACATTCGACATTTCCATCGCCATACAGAACTTAGCTACTCTAAGACCGGCTATAGTCATTCCCCCTTTAATAGAAAAGCTCAAAACCAGCCTAACTTCCCTCACAGAACCTCATAGAGTAACAGCGGCTATGACTGCAGTATCAGCTATAGCCAGACCGATGCTCCGAGGAGCTGATGCAGGCTATCCCGAAGGACCAACTCATGTGGTACCAATTCTAATGGCCGTCCTTCCTGGACTCGATCCAAATGATATCAGAAAAACCATAGTAACCCTGCATTTGATACTGATGTTCAGTAGCATGATGTCGTACATAGATTGCAGCTCAGCTCACGAGCACTGGCCTGATATGACCGAAGAAGAACTCCTCACTTGCGAGTCTACAGCGCAACTCGAAGATTTCATTCTCGTTTTACTCGATAGACTGTTCACGATCATCGAATCCAGTACCATGGAACACGCAAGACTGGAAACCAAGGATTCCGACTGGATGCGCAGTAAAACCGACGCGGTCATGGAAGGAGCTATATCTTCCGTTGTCCAAATGGTCCTGATACAATGCTCTCCAAAGATATTCAAAGAAGCTCTGAGGAAGTTTAAAGCGTTTGCCACAGAGTCCACATTCGAGACCAATGTGTCTGGGAGTATGGTCGGGGTTTTGCTGAAAGTCTTTGCGAAGACTGATGCTGAAGCTACGATAGCGGCTTTCTTACCGCAGCTGAGTGAAGAACTGTTGGAGCTACTGTCTTCAGAAGAAGCTTTACGCGAAGAGAATCCACCCCGGGACCTGGTATACCGCCTGGTGCTGTTCATGCAAGTCGTGTGCTGCGACGGAACCGTCCTCATCAAATACATGCCTCAAATTCTTCCCGTACTTGACAAAGCTCTCAAACTTCACTCCAACTACGCGCTATCTAGAGCGTGTGACTGTTTGAGTAATGTTTTCAATTCCCTGGCGGATATCGATCTGAAGGAAGGTAGATGTACTCCCAAAGACTATTCCGAAGCACCAAGGACGTGGTTGCCGATTAGAGAATGGGGGAGTGGGTGTTTAATGAAGGACGCTAATTTTAAATGGCGCGTCCCGAGTAAGGAGGAGGCTGAATGTGCTCAAATGTTAGTCGATAGGTATTTGAAGCCGGAAGTTTCTAGACTAAAGCAGTGGCTAAGTAATGAGAGACCTATGTGTCGCGAGAGGAGACTGCGCAGTTTTAATATAATGAATTCGGTGCTGTCTTGTACCACGCTCTTGCCACCGCCAAATGAGGAGCCAATTCCACTGTGAGTACGATTTAAAATAAAAATTGAAAGCATATAAAGAATATAATGAATGTTATTGTAATATATCTATTTATTCATTCACTTGAATACACTTTCTTATAAATATGTCACTTCAAAGTGTTTTTCCTTGCCTTAATAGAACAGACCAGACAAAACAGTAGTAAAAAAATTTAATTAAAAAAAATACAAAGTAAGTTTAGATGAACATTGATTTCAGTTTGGAGTCCCGTGTACCAGCTACCAATATGCCATATTCAAACGGTGTGCATTACAAAGTGACATTGGACGGTATGAACATGAGGGTAGCCATGACCAAACTGCTTCTAGAAGTTCAAACCCGCATGCTGGATGAAAAGACTGATGATACACGAGGATTAGAGATGCTGTTACAAGTAAATATAATTTTGTTAACAAGATAATTATTATATAGTACGAAGTCGTTATCTTCTGTGTGTCCCTATGTATGCTTAAATCTAAAACTACGCAACTACAAAACGCATGAAAATCATACGGTTTCTATCAGATAGTACCAGTGATTCAATACGAAGTTTTATGTGTATAACACATGCATAAACTCGGGTAAAACCGCGCGGTGAGGCTAGTACATATACTATATAATCTATGATCCTTAGCATTTAATTTAGTGTTTCTAAATAGGGCGAACTTTGATTTGAATATTTTCATTTAACATATTTTTAGAAATTAAATTAGTAATTTTTTTTTGTTGGATCCAGATTTAAGTCGATGACTGTTCATGGGGGCTCCAATCACGGTTTCATAATAAATAAAAAACGTTTAATTTCATACTGTTCTTTAAAGTCAAGTTCTTCTTATATAATAATATTGTATCAAATCATTATCGACTGCTTTTGCTGTTAAAAAATTTATGTTAATAATTTCCTCCCATCCAGGTTTGGGAAAGAGTGATAATAATGAAGAACTCCCGCAACGGGATGGGCGCTGAGGCTCGGATGCGTTCGTACGGCGCGTTAGAACGAGCTCTCGAGGGGAGGGGCGGTCTCGGGGGAGGAGCGGTCAAGTCGGGCGGGGCGCGGCTAAGGATGCTGCTGGCTGATGCCACGAGGATGCAGGACGATGCGAGATTGGAGCTGGTCTGCGAGTCCGGGATCACACCCTCGGCGCTGGATGGCCTCAACGCGCTTTATGAGCTCTCGATTAACACGTATAGTTCGGTGAGTAGGAATTAAGATTATACAGGGTGTAGAAACTGTAGTCTGAAAACTTAAACTATAGTTAGTTAAATTAAAACATAAATTAATATTTATATTGCGATTATATAAATATTTAAAATTACATTAATTTTTTCAGAAGCTTTTTATTTATACTATGTATTTTGACTTCATTTGTCCAGATAACGACCCATCACCCAAGGCTTAAGAATTAATTCCTAACATTGTTTATTTTAAAATATAATAACTAACTAATACTTCATTTCACCTATAATTACTGATAAATGATAATATTATTCTGTTTAGGTCCGCATTGCAGCACAAGCACGTCTATACGGAATGCTGAGCCACTATCCATATTCGTACCGCATATTAGTTCCCAAGCTGGTGGAACTTCTCGGCTCCATAGGGGAGGGGGAGGAGTGGCATGCCAAGCACAAAGGGGCACTCTGCATACTGCTGGGACCAAAAACGGGACCAGTCATCGCCAAACAAGACTGGGAGGTCGTGAGGACGCTATGGCCGGCGATACTGAAAGCTCCTCTCAGTGAAAAACCTAGTATTCATAGGTAACTACTTAAATTGTATGTCCAATATCAATTATGAATCAGGAACTGTACTGTAAATGCCGTCTCTTTCTAAATTAATATTAAATTAATTAATTAATGGTAATTATTCTGTCAAATAGAATAACTAAAAAAATTATAAGACTTGCCAAAATAAAAATAAATAAATTGTACACATATTATATGTAACTTGACATTCTTGCATTTTAAAGATTCTTTTTTTTATAATATTGTAAATGCGAAAATTGGTCAGTGTCACACTTAAACCAATAAGTATATTAAGATTACACTGAACACTTATTTAGCCTATTAAAATAACAAATAAGTAACAATAACAGCTTAAGTATTGTATAGTAAAAGTGTGGCATAAGAACATGTTCAACCTCAAACTCTTACTATGGCAAATTACTTGAAATAAATCAATTTCTACATACAACTAAAGGTTATTCCACTTTCAGACTAGAACAAATGTTCAGTGACTCAATCCATCGTCACTTCCCAGCAACAAATACAAAGCTGACAGTCACAGAGTCATGCATACAAGCCGCTAAGCCGTTACTCCATGAGGAGCATCTCAATGACCCAGACTTCCTGGGTTTGTTGGAAAAAGCAAAGGATATGGAGGAAGAAACCTCGAGGGAAACGGAGAGGCTGTATCTGGAACTTGTAGGAGAGTTGGTGGATGTAGCAGAGTCTTCCAATGTGTAAGTTTTAAGAGATGTTTTTATATAGGTGATTTATTCAAAAATAATATAATAACTGGTAAATATTATAAAGAGGTAAAATTTAGTTACCCTAGTGTTAAATTTTTGGTTCAACTGAACCAATATTGAAAGTACTTGTAATATATCCACTAGTGCTTTGCTCCTAATTGAATATTGTACAACAGACGACAATAGCCAAATTTCGTTCTAATCGGTTCAGCACTTTTAGCGTAATGGAAATACAGGCAGACAGTTAGTTTCGCATTTATAATATTAGTATGGATTGTAAAGTTGTAGATTTGTATAAATTGCATAAAAAGTAAAATATTGCAATAAGACTTCACTAAATCAGATTAACATACATATATCGAAATGTAAAATTTTATCGGTTTAAAAATTTTAATCAAGGGTGCGATTTCAAAAGTGGGACGTGAACCACATTTATTATTGGAATTTTTTAATATCTGTACCAGGCAATGGCGTCGCGTGGAGCTCGCAATGGAAATGCTAACATTCTGTCCGTCGCTACAAACGCACTACCCGCCCCGCGCCGTGCGCCTGTTCACTAAACACCTGCTGCACGAGAACATCGCGGTGCGAAGACTGGCGCAGCACCTGACTCTGTACGCGATTAAACAGAGGAGACGCAGGGTCAAGAAGATTTTAGTAGATCCTTATGAGGTGTCCGGGGTGACCAGGCCGGAGGTACAAACACCAGGTAAATCCCTACTAATATTAAAAATGCGAAACTAACTCTGTCTATCTATTACGCTTTCACGCTAAAACTACTGAACCGATTGTAATGAAATTTGGAAGACAGATGGTCTAGTTCTTTAAAAAAGGGTTATAAGGGGGGCGGACAGTCAAAGTTATATGAAAGTCCACGCGGGCGGAGTCGCAGGCAACAGCTAGTAATAAATAAATAATAATTTAGTATACAAGGTATAAAAGACTAATTACAAAAACTGAAATCGTAGATACTATCCCCGATCATCATAGTTTATTGCATTATAACTCGATCCTGACGCAAATTTTTCAAAGGTTATTGGATGTTGACCTGACCAGCAATGGATATATATCTACACGGCGCGTTAAACACGCACGCTTGCGCTTGCTCATTTAAAATGCATTGTTAATTTTTAATTTTTATCAAATCTGTAAAAAAATTGTTAATAAACGTAATTATGTGTGTCTGAGCATATTTTTTGGAAATTGTAGTGGCAGAAAGATATTAAGTATGTGTTAGTTCAAATTATTTACTTTTTTTTCAGGTTATAGAAAAGATTTGGAATGGACCCTTTGGTCAGAGGACAAGGAATTGAAAACAGATGAAGAATGGGACAAACCTTGGTTGAGGAATATCAGCTGCGGCTTTTATGCGTGGCCCAAGAAAATTAAGGTCAGAAAAATTACCTAATATTTAATGCTCCAACAATACCACGAATAAATAAGTCAGAAATTAGAAAGGTTTTACAAGAGTTTATTAATTTATCTGATTTCCTTTAAAATTATTCGTAATTGTGAATGGGCTAATATACTAATGTAGTTCACTTTCGCATTTGAAATCTTAATATACATATATAAATTATGCGTCACGTTGTTTATCCGTGATTGACTACTAACTACTGAACCGATTTTTAAATAAATTTGCACACCGCGTGCAGTTTGATCCAACTTGGTACAACTGGTCTCAAAAGTGGGACCAAGTATACACATACTAAAGAATGTGCATGAAAATACTTTCATGCCAATTCATTTTACATAATCACATATTATATTAATAGAATTACATCGCTACATAGTATAGAACAAAGTAGCTTCCTCTGTCCCTATATCCCTATGTATCCTTAAATCTTTAAAACTATGCAACTGATTTTGATGCATTTTTTTTAATAGATAGAATGACTCAAGAGGATTGTTAATATGTATAATACATAGATTATATGCAAGTGAGGTCGCTAGTTATTTATATAAAAATATTTTAAGCAATAATTAAATATAAATCCTATATTACCAGGTAGCAGCACCCTTAAAAGAACAGAACTTTGCACTGGACACTCCTCTAGAGGAAATGGAAGAAGGAGAACGCTACCTCTGCGAGTTCTTCACCGATGAACAGAGTATCAACAAACTGGTCAACTTCTTGACCGTTGAAGAGAAGAAAGGGAAAGATAAATTCAATACTACACGTTCGACCATGTTTCGGGTGAGGGTTATGTCTTTTTATATTAAATTTGTAGAATTTAAATACCTACTTCATGATAGAAGGAGAAGACATGTATGCAATATGAGATTTTCATGGACAAAAGGGCTTTACCATACAGTTTTAAAGGTCTTGAGACGAAGCACGTTAAAAAATAATTGAAATTCTTATGGGGCTGTTTAAATTTCTCTTTCGAGTAATTTATTATGATAACTAGTAGTAGTAGTATTAGATAGTAAAATAAGGACCTACTGCCAATATATATAAAAAACAGGTTCACGGAACGTACACTAGTTTGCTAATAATATAACTGTAAATAAATATTACAGATGATATTCGCGAACTTCGGCGCGCGCGCGTGCTCGCAGCTGCTGGCGCACGCGCTGACGTG
>DWAJ01002374.1:0-17835 GCA_018238005.1 Eurema mandarina
AGGGCGTTATCTACAACTTGATCCAATTAACATAGTTTGTTTTATTTGACGTAATATGTCATATTTATATCTGGGATTTTTGGTAAGGTTTTTATGGCCCAATTTAAGTGGGTTAAAAGAATGTGGTTGATATAAACCTTTGAGAAGATAACGTTTTCGAATATCCTACGTAATATTGTAAACGTGCAATTTCATATGGTCTGAAGTATGTTTGAGCTCTTTCACGCAAAACTATTGGATGGATTTGGCTGAGATTTGGCACGCAGGGAGATAATGACCTTTCGCGGAAGAGTCTGCGAAGGTGCCCGTGATCCCCACTCACAGCGGCAGAAGGATTATAAACAGTGGGGTCTTGGTCGGTAGAAGTCCGACATAACCCGAGGTCAATGGGTATCTTATGAGGATTTCCCCACTATAAAAAAGGGAGATTTGACCTGGGATTATCACATAGGATACATCCTATCCCAGTATTGTCACGGGAATAAAAACTACGCGGGTATAACTGCGGAGCGCGGCAAATTTAAAAATAGATGATTAATGTATGATTCTAACAAGATTTATTCATTAGTCATAGGGTGTGAAACGCTTGGCTGGTCACGTTCAATTTAATATTCATCTACAATTTAGTCAGTGATACAAAACTGTTATTGCATACAGGATTTGACACAACCCAAATGTTTACACGTTTTTTTCGGTTTTGCTTATCCAAAAATAGTTTCGTCAGTTAGTTCATTTAATTGTAAGAGTTAATGTTTTTTGCAGTGTATAAATGAGCTGTATTTGTGAATGTCTACTCGCAATAATTGCTAAAGTGACATACACTATGATTTTATAAAAGACTAGCTGTTGCCCGCGACTCCGTCCGCGTGGACTTTCATATAAACTTTGCCCCCCCCTACTCCCCTTATAAACCTTTTTCTAGTAAAAAAGTAGCCTATCTTTTATCTCAGGCTCTAGACTATCTGTGTACCAAATTTCATTACAATCGGTTCAGCGGTTTGGCCGTGAAAGCGTAAAATTATAAAAAGTTTCAACCCCTCGCGCAACCTTTTGGGGGTTGATTAAAAAAAAGTAGCCTATGTCCTAAGTCCCAGACTTTAGACTATCTTTGTACCAAATTTCGTTCTAATCGGTTCAGTAGTTTTAGCGTGATGAAAAGACAGACAGACGGACAGACAGAGTTACTTTCGCATTTATAATATTAGTATGGATTACACAATAGGTTATTAACATGAATTCGTATCTTCATTAATGGGTATAAAAAGTATCGTAAAATTTAATTCCTCATTTTCATAATTTAAGCCTTGACTTTTACAACATGTACACCGTGACATATTGAAATTCACCGACAGTTCACACTTCTAACGATGCATTTTTATGTTAATATTGTTCACATAAAAATATCTCATTAATACACTTAGTCCGTTGCTTTCATGTATTATTTATATAGTTCACATTTCCATGTAACAGGCGCAGGTATATTTACGTTTCGTACTAATTAGGATTTTATATTCATTTATTAGGTAATAAATATATTTCGTGTAGTATATTATATATATATCTACAATTTATTCGTAGGAAATAATGAAGGGTCCATTTATAGGGTTTTTAAGAGAAAAATCTTTCAATATTAAATATTAATATGTAGTCACACTTCCCGATGACATACACTATTTAGTTTAATATTACGTCAACATATTTCATTATATCAAGGAACTCCACATTATTCGAGTTTTAATTACTGCATTGGCCTACAAAATAATCGTCATAAAAAAAGAAAGAAGAGTTTACTCAATTTTTCGTTTCGTACCTCAAAAGCAATAATCAAAACTGTCTGTAGTGGGTCCCACACGGATAATGAATTAAACTAAATCTTAGACCCATAATTATTTGGTTTTTGCAAAATTCCCAGAAGTGATCGTAAAAAAGATAAGACCGAGTATGCCGCACAAAATAGTTTTCAAGCTGATGGAAATTAAAATAAGACAATATTAATACATTTAAGAGAACCTTAAAAAATGTTTGTTTTATTGATGTATACAATACCACTACGATTGCCGTTTTAACTGTTACTATTGCATTTATTGTTTCAACTATCAAGGAGTTATTATAACTATTATTTGTGTCCGTATTTATCTTTGGTTAACTGTTAAGGATACTTTCAAAAGAAACAAAAATAATTTTCAACATTTATTAACATTTAACATCATCTTCGGACCCATATTAATATTAAACATAATTTTAAAGCTTACAGAGTTATTGCGTAAAAAATTAACATAGGTCTAAAAATCGTATCGTGCTTTTTTACATTATAAAAGATAGTATAGTCGGAACATGGTGCACAAATTAAAAGGGATAGTGCTTCCCAAAAGTTGGTAAATGCTCTGCTTATGTAGTTTGTAGTGTAGGAAGGTTAGGACTTAGTTCTTCTCTTTGTATTCTACGCTGGGGTGAGCCTTGATGTACTCGATGGCGCGGACGATGTAGTCTGGAATTGGCTGAGTTGGAGGAGGAACTGGCAAATGAGCGCCCTGTGGAAAAAGCATTAATTATTACAACTAGTTATTGATATTCTCGAAGATTCTATACTATATATAACATCGATGGAGTGTTTACTATTGTATTAAATACGATGTATACTATTGTGTGTAGTTTGTTGAGTACAAGCCAGAGAGTGAATTTCAAACTGAATGATAATATTTTAATAACAATTTCAACGTTCAATTAGCTGAGACTAAGGGAATTTGACGTATCCATTTTGCTGTGCCATTGCTATAGTAGGTATTTCTTCTTACCTGTGGTTGGTATCCGTTCTCATTGGCGATGTAAGCCAAGTCGATCTTCTCACCTTCGGGTGAGATGTATGAGTTGGATCCAGATACTTCTAGGGCTACTTCGTCCTGTAAGCGTAAGTTTAGAATAAGATCTGAACTAACTAACATATTATGTAAGACATATAGGAACGATCGATGTTTTACAATGGATTTAAAAAATCAATTGCGTCTTATCTTTTAAATTTTATAAGGTGTTAATACTTTCTGATCATAGTCATGTAATAAATGGGCATTTTCACGTAAGTAAGGATGACTTTGAAAACTCGAAACACATATTTCTAAAGAAAAGCTATAGGTGTTATTTTCAGTTGATGAGCTTACCTTTCCGAAAACCTTGACAACTCCTTGGGCAGCGGCGTTGATGCCATTGTCGGTCTCGTAAGAGAACTGGAAGTTACCCTCAGGGCTGCTTTGGCTGTCACTGCGGACGATGCTGGCGGCGGAGTCGGGGACTACCGCGGCGCTTGCGCAGGCGATGAAAGCGGCGATTAATAGGAGTTTCTGAAATATTTCCCTTGTTTTTAACTGTTTTAAAAAAAGGAGGAGGTTTCTCAATACGACCGTAAAATTGCTTCTCTTTCTTTTAATCTGACAGAGCAGTAAGCTCAATTTTATTGTGGCGGCGGTATCATGAATTAAGTCAAATCAGCCAAGAAATGCGTCATCCATATGTTATCACTTTTTTCGAAAAAAAATATTTCGTCCAACATCTAATTAATAAGCACCTCTTTACACAAACATACAGGAATAATACTAGAAAAAAACATATTTACGACAACTCTTTACGACTTGTTATATCTTTATAACCATATTAAATGAAAGAGTATGAAGGATCTCTTTCAATGGAAGAAATGTGAAAGTAAACGGCTCACGATTGAGTAATTTTTCACTAATATATTAAAGGCGAACGTTATATCAGACCGTTTTAAGAGCCCATTCAACATTTGACCCCTTATATAAATATTATAAATGCATTTTATTCGTCACCACTTACTATGTCATGCTTATTGAAAGAAATTCTTGGTACATTAAACGCTAACTAAATTAAGTAATTGTAATTAAAGTTAAATTATATCGCGACATAGAACACTTTCTTGTAAAAAACTTTTCTTTTTGATTAATTATTTATAAAAGAAAGTAAAAAAATATTTTTATTAAATTTTAATTATTTTCCTATAGAGCGCATCACATGCGTCTTAAATTTCGAATAAAATATGTTCTATAGACATCAGACAAGCACATACAAATGAGCTAACTTTCTAAATTAACCAAGGCTGTTATCACTCACCATATTGACTAGTCAAGATTCACTGAGACTATAATCCGAAGCCCAGAAATATTATTCTTATATATGATCTATCCTCCTCGATATTACGTATACCTCAGCTAAGGTCAAAAGTTTTTGTCGTTTTACCATCTTTACGGCAACACGCTGACAATGAATATTATCATTATTGATTTCAAAAAAGATAATTATACATTATTGTTAGGTTTATTTTTAAGACATTATACTATTATACAAATGATGTTAGGAATATCAACATTCTGGTCATCTTAGGGCTTGTGTATATTGAATAAGTTGTGTTAATTATATTCAAAGAAATCTCTGAGGCAATAGATATTTCGTAATTGCGTTAAGTATGTTGTGTTAAGTGTTCTTTTAGCTTTGATTGAAACCTATTTTCAAAAAAGAGGAATAGGTACCTCATTTGCGTTTCTTTTTTTGGTTTAATTATTTAGGTAAGTCCATAATGCGTCTTTAAAATTAAAATAATATAATTCTTGAACGATTATTCGTTTCATCATTCGATAATTTAATATACATACTCATTTAAATATCTAACGAACGGTCGTAATATCTTTAAAAATCTTCAAAGCTGAAATATTAAATGTTTTGCAACATTGAAATTCAATTATGAATCCATTGTAGGACAAAGTGGTGGGACGTGGACGCGGCCTTACGTGACATTTGGCATCCGATACGAAACACGTTTTGGTCATTAATTTGAAAAAAAAAGTTGTTTGCAACCGCGGATTTTGTTTGGAATTCTAGATGTAAAGTCATTAAAACAATATTTTGGTCCAGGTTATTTTGAGTACTACAATCATACTTAATGTTTATTATTGATGTTAAAACAGTAGTATGAAAAAACGTTTCATTACATATTTTATCTTATTAATAACATGTTATTCTATCAAGACCAAAAACAACACTAAATTTACCTTTAGTGTTTCTCAAAACATCAAAAGGTTAAGATAAAAAATGTATAAGAATCGACTTACAAAAAACTATAATTATTAGATATCATTCGTTTAAATTGTGATTAAAATACTTTTAGTTCTCAGACGATTGACAGTAAAAGGTCAAAGGACGCAGACCTGTCTCGTTAATGCCACGACAGAATAAATAAAAAAATGTATTTCATTCTTGCGATACGACCAGTTTTGTTAGGCAATAGATTGAGTCTTAAATAGTTACTTTTTTATAAGAAATCGAGACTTACTTCATGATGAATTTCAACATTTTCAAAAAGCATATCTATAATAGAGAGAATATTATTAAATAAAAACAAAAATATATCCAATCCAATAGATTGTTTAAATTTTTTTTCTTAACGCCTAGTTTTGGTTGCCTGGAAGATATTGCATCCTAGCGATAAGGCCGACAATTGGCTGAATTGTGTTCTTTTTCTTATGTAATCCTTTTCTGTATGTTTTTTGTCAATAAAGTGTTTTTATATATACAGAAATACTAGCCAACAAAATATATGGCTGATTTTTCCGTAACTAACTAATATAAAAAATCAGTTGCAGTAAATTTAAAATAAGTTTTTTCCTATAAATTGCAAAACATTTTCCTTGGTTTCCATTAAGAACTTAACCTCAAAGCTAAACGCATACAATCGACTGTGGAACATTTCTGCGGCGAGAGAGTGCTTTTCTAAAACGAGGTTTACCATTACACTGTAATCGTTTTAAATTGTTTCACTGTTTGCATCATAATTAATAACATTTTACATGTTTTATGCTTAAGGGATTTAGTATGTAACTTCAACTTTACAAACAAATTTTAACTTAAGACTGGATTTTTGTAAAAAGTAGTTAATTTATGGTATTATTTTACTTATTTTAATTATATTTCTTTGGAAAACAAACACTCGTGGATAATATCAATTAGGTACAACAAAAAAGCGTAAGGAGACTATTTAACTATCGGAATACTTACTGCAATATTTATATAGGTATTAATAGGAGAAATGGGAAATATGAACCACCTATTGGACTCTAAAGCCCAACCCTTATTTAACTTAAATTAATTACCGTACTTATACAGATGGGCTACCTTTAAAACTATTTGGATAAGAAAAAAAAGATTTAAGTAATCTTTGCCAAATTAAGGAATCTTGATATCGCAATAAATGTGCAATTTATATCAATGATAATAATTTATGTCATAAAATTGTAAATTACAAAGCTGTAAAGATATCTTACATTTTGATAAAGACAAGAAAGTATGCAATTAAAACACAATATGTTTTATGCTTATGTATCTGACATACCAGTATGATCCACATCCATTGCGTTTAAAATAGGCAATTCTATTCACGTCTCTCGACTTCGTTATTTGTGAGGGAAATTGTCGTCAATAGCCAATCGTAAATCTCCAAAAGGAAAGGGATTTTTCCCCCATCTGAATTTGAACGCTCACTTAATGACTGAATTCGATTTAATGATATTTCTCTCAATTTGTACCTTATTGAATCAGCGCAATTTTGATACGTTTCATTTATGAAAGATCTTGTTATAGAATTGCTATGAGCTTGCGTTCAGGGTTATTAATTTCAGCCATCGACTTGTATATTTTATTAATGGTTTTCGTCGACATTTTATCTCGATTTATATGATATAAAAGCTGGCCCGAAGCGATTTCGTTAATTTTAATATACTAACTACTTATCTAATTAATCTACCCTTATTTTTCTAAACTTAAATTCGATTCATTCTATCCTCGCACCTATAGAAATATTCTAAAAAAATATCGAAATAGATTCCGCTGTTGCTGAGTTATGCACTTACCAACACATTTGGGGAATCATTTTTATATTACAGAAGATTAAGAGTAGATAATATATTATCCACATCTTTAATAAGTCGAATAAAATTTTTTTAACTTGAAAATATTTTTTTTAACTAATGAACTAGCTCCATTTATTAAATCAGAACAAACATGCAAACGAATTCCTCTTCTACATATAAAGTGCTTTATATTAACTCGATTTCCAACATAAGACAACTCCATTTAAATTTCTTTTGTATTCATGAAAAGAACATTATTTTACGCACAGGGAAATTTATGATAACATTTAAAAGAACGCTATATTAAAGGAATAATTCATAAGGCACTGTATTAGATAGAAATATGAAGGACTATATTTTATGAAAACGTTGTCATATTTATACGAAGATCTGTTTTTGCAGTTTGAAATAAGCGCAGTCTATTAAAGCGAAGTGCAATACTTTATCTGAAGGTAAGATAGTTTTTATCCCGTCAATGGTTAAGTGTATGTCTAAAACAGCGAAGTATAAAAACTCACTGAGTATGAGAGACGTATTCTTTATAAATACAGACTGTTATTGTAATTCATTATTTAATCATTTTAATTTAAAAATTAATCGGCAAATGTTTTGTTAAGTGCAAAACTCGCTAATATTTTTACGATATTCCTTGAGGATGGTTCTTCGGCAGAGAAATAGCATTTAGGTATAATATCCGATAGGGTAACAGGTAGGATAGTATAGTATAGAGGGAACAAAGTCGCGTCGGGCCAAATAGGTATAAAATAAAATATAAAAATTTGTATGTGTCTAAAGTATAGCACCAATGTTCATAATATCTTTATGGAATGTAAATAACAGGCGCTGCTTGGGCGAGGTATTAGTCTTTAATAACTTTTACTTTCTATTTAGGTATGTGTCATTGTTTTAAGGTTTATTTCAAGGTTATGGCCTTTCATCCAACGCAGTAATCCGAAACAATAACGCATTTGCTTATCTGATGCATGAGACGCGTCTCCAAGCATCTAAGTCTAACAACATTGTTTTTAACCGACTTACAAAAGAGGAGGTTTGTCAATTTGACCGTTTAGTAAATTAGTCGCGCCCCACGGTTTTACCTGCATTTATCGTCTCGTCGTCGTCAATTATAAACATACACTTTCAACTTGAACTTTATCGCGGAAAGAACAGCGTGAAAATCGGTTGCGTAGTTTTAAAGATTTATGTCATACATAGGGACAGACAGGAGAAAGCGACTTTGTTTTATATTATGTAATTACCTTATTTTTCGCACCAGTGTTGGAGATAAATTATTCTGTATGTATATAAGAAATAAGTGTTAATTTTGTACTTATTTTTACAACATTTATAGATTGTGACAAAATTGCTTTCATACGACTGATAACGCCTATTTAAATTATAAAAATAAGTTTAATTATTAAATATTTTTTTATAGTTTCCCCACCTCATATTGTAGATGCAGTATTCTATATCATGATTTAATAATTCATAGTAAACTTATTAGAAAAATAAGAATACTATTATATGTTACATATAAAAATCTTTATTATATATATGTAAATGAAATAAGTATATTCAATCACCATTATAACGATTGCACCCACGTAAATAGCTTTATTTGTTTTCGCCCAAAATAACAGAATATTTAAGAATTATTTCGTTTTACCAAAAACTGGATGAATGTAAGTTAAACAGTGTTTTTAAGAGTCCAATTATAATAATATCTAAAATTTTAAATAAAAATTAAAAGGAATTAAAATAAATTTCCATACATTGCACATAATACATTTTGTGACTGATATAATAGTTATTTATTATCTAATAATTGTATTTTTACGCCTGACATAATAAATTAGCAAAAACAATTTGTTGGTTATAACATTTCATAAAAATAAATTGCAAGGCGATTATTTTCAGTCTAATTGTCTCCGTAGACATTTGAATATCCTAAATTAAAATTGATACAGATCAAACAGAATTTAAGCAAGCTTTTAACCAAAAAAAAAAACAGATTCTTTATTATCATAGAAGAACCTTTTACCAAGGTACAACAATTATAATCGATAGCACCTAAAATATTTAAGCCGATATCAAAAGACAGAACGGGGCAACCTCAGTCACGTTTGACCAAGCACAGACAGGCAAGCTCAGGCAACTACACGATTCCATACGATGTTAATTTTATAGCATTTTTTATATAACCATATTTGTGCTTTGTACCGAAACTGCTTTGCTTATTGTTTGAATAAATCAAACCTGATGGTAGTTTTAGCGTGAATAAGTTATTCGTTGCTTATATACAATTATAAAGATCTTTACAAAATAAAAGTTACGAACATTTTAGAAACATTTTTAAAATATTTTAAGGCTCATGCCACTTCAATTAGTAATTACTATGCGACGTTGCAATTACTCTCTATTTATAGATTTGAAATAATGTTTCTACTCGTACCTATTTGTCGCATGGTCTATCGCTATGTCGCAAGATCTATTTCATACAATTTTATTCATTAATTTTATATACCCTAAAATAAATTGGGAAGATATCCCCAGAATCAGACAGCACCTTTCAAATTATCGGAACAAAGTCTTGAACATTCTAAATATGCATACATATAATAGACCACTAATAATAGATCCACCTGACGCTACAATCCAGTGTTCATCTCTCTCGTCCTTCCAACCGGGACCCTCTTTTTGTAATGGCCTAAATTGACAGAATAGCAATTTGCCCCAGTTACCGCATGCATTGTGAGAGTTCGAATAGGGAAATTTTTAGTACATTCTGACACACATTTTTTATATTTATATCTACCCTGTATAGCTGTGAGTGGGTACTTTAGTCAATATTTTAAATTTAATCGTGTTAATAACTGTTAAGAAATGTCACTTCCTTATAACGAAAGTGTTGTGTTACCTAAGCTTGGAATTTCGTTATAATATAAATAAAGATAGTAGATACATTCGTATTTTTATATAAATAAAGAGAATTCTCTTTAAATATTGTGTCCTGTTTAAATTTTATAACAAGGGGATTGATTTCAAAGTGCACAGATAAACAAGTAAACAATACCATTGTTGTTGATAAAATATATTTCATTTAATCTCTGTTATTGAAACACAATGTCCGTTTGCCACACAATTTGATTGAACAACTTTTATTTATCAACTCTAATCAACAGTAGTTTTACACGATCGATATAAGTAGATAAACATTCAATATTACCTCAATGTTGTGTGTCGCTGTACGCTCAGTACTGATGTTTTGTTTATAAAATCGAAGGGTGCATTTAAATAAGTGAGTTGTTTGAAACGTCTTACAAAGAATATGAAAGTACGTGAAAATACATCGTATTATTGGATTATATTTCTAAGCAGCTTAAAGAGACAAAGTCATTATAAATGTAGGAGCTCGCCCTGCGCCCCAGCCCTGCTTCTCGCACATGCGCAGTACCTACCTCCCATAAATCGGAATCGTATATCGTGAACAGTTCGCTATCAAAAAACACGCGAAAATATCCAGGAATTAAAGAAAACAAATGAAACGTAAAGAGGGAGCATTCTAACAGCGTGCAGTACGTGAATAGAAGCATACGGAGCACGGACTTTGTCAAAACATAGCAGCGAATCTGCGATGTAAACATGAACGAACGTAAGATCTTATTTTTTATTTTCTTTCTCATTATTTACTGCTTATACAACGTAAACATGTGGTTTATGACTTCGAACGTTCACGTTGAAGAAGAAAAGCGAGTAGAGGTCAACAATCAGCCACAAATAAAGGAAAGCACATCACTAAAAGTTTTACCAAAGCGCAATCCCATTCCATTATTCTTTGTAGACGCATGTAGCGTGTTGGATGTATTTACAAAATCGCCGTTCATTTACAAGCGAAAGAAAGTGACTAAAACTAAAAGACCAACAATGGACTCAGACAGTAATTCCATTTCTATGATAGGAATTACTATGTTCCTTGTGCTGCTGGTTATAAATGCAGCCTTTGATGTCCTGAAAGAGAAAGAAGAGAGAAAGAAAAAGATCAACACTGAGGGCAGGAGACAATCGCTCGCCGAATTTGCGAATAAAAAACCTCTAAGACGCATGTCGAGTAAATTTGGATTCCAATTGTTTCAAATAGCTGAAACGGATAAAACCGAGTCCGAGGAAAAGGTGACGCGTCGCAGACCATACACAAGAGGAGAGTCTATTAACTCTTATTTGAGTGATAAGAAGCCACAAACAGAAACAGCGCCCCCGTCTATTGGCGATTCTAACTCTGAACCCAAATTGGTTAAAAGGAAATCTATAGCAAAGTTATTTGGTATGTATTCCATGCTCAATTAATAATAATCTTTGTTGCTGTACATTCAATGTTTTGTCTTTAAATTTGTTGAACATATTTATAATGCACTTATGCATTTATTTTGAGTGTACTAGACTTCTTATAATCTTTTTATATCTAAAGCTCTGACAACAAGAAATATTAATTCTCTAAACTAAAAATAAGATGCAGATTCTTGTGCTCTAGTATAGTCAAACATTAGATATGATATTGCTTTGAGAATGTTTATGTGTTTATTGTAAATGTTTAAACCACCTTCTCTGTTTATTTCATTTTCCTTGCAAGGTCTCTCTAACGACTGATAAAGAGGTAAGATTATTATATCTTGTTTTTGTATTAATTCTCATTTCGCACATTTCGCATTTTGGGCTACGCACATAAGTTATTTGTTTGATGTCTTTTTTGATTATGGAGGATTTTTATAAAACAAGAAAGTTACTAAAAAAAGAACTATAGGACAGTATTGAAATTAAATCAATATTTTATTCATATGACCTTTTAGAGTTAGTGTGTTAGAAAAGAAGCACAAAATCCATCTTTCCATGTAAGATCAGATCCATCCTTGCAGAATCTTGTAGAACTAATGTTCTTTGAAAACAAATAATATCAAAACTGCTTCTGAGGGTACGAAAACGTTAGTCAAAACATCGTTTTTCAAAGCGCTGGCAACTATCTGAGTTCCCTGCATATCAAAGTGACTAAAGAAAGTTCTAGCGTAAAGGCAAAAAGTAACAATAATTACGACCGCCGAAATTCAAGCACCAATGATGGCATGATTTTCAACGAGTCGTTAGCTTACAGTAACCGCGTAAAAGCAAGAAAATTTGTTCCAAAGAAAACATTCATCTGTATCTTCAATTCAAAGTGAAAAAATTACATTATTACATTCTGTTTGAAAAAATAAAAGCAGCTGTCTGGTTTTTTAAAATAAAACAGATCTAATTTATTGTATGATATGTAATAGCATTAATGTTATAACTAACTAAGTGCCTACGTCCAATAAATATTTCAAACTAATTATTATGAGGTTTAAACATACGATTCTTCTTTATAATTCTTCCCAAATTGCACATAGCCATTACGAGTGAATTTCATATTTGTAGGTGCACGACCAGTCCCTATGGTGCGTCGATCGTCTTTCCCAGTTTTACCTTTGAACCCAGAGGTCCAATCACTGATGATGAACAACCGACAATCTTCCTTCGACAGCGATGACGAAGGCACGAGAAAATGTCGGAGAGTTCGAATTATACGTAGATTTTAAACTGTTTGATGAATTACACAGACTTAACAAGTCGTATGAAATAAATATATTAATTGTGATAACTAACATTCAAGAGTTTAAACAATAAAGTAATAAATATACGTCTTAAAAGATCAAGTTAAAATGCCATATCTGCAGTACAATTGTTTTTAACTGGATTTATTGATGATATTCGTTCTTAGATTTGTATAATTTCTTCAAAGAACAGTATTGTTTTAAAGAATCTGAATTAATTGATAATTAGTCCTATAATTCCTATGTAAAGTTACACGTTTAAAATGGTCGTCTTGTTACAATAAGTTTATAAGAATATAAGAAAGATCTCAAAAATTAAGACCAACAGTAGATAAAATTACAGACTAAACTTTAATTTATATAGAAAACGCAAGGTTGTAAAAAATATACGATTTAAAATAAATTTAGCTTGGAATGGTGTGTGTTCTTTGTATGTACAAGAGGAAACTGATCTATTGTCTCATATCCTGTAATTAATTGATATTCTTGTAGATAAATCCTTTCGGATACATTATATATTATTAGAATTAAGTGGTATATAAATGTAAGTAAATGGAAATTTTATACTTTAAAGTGGGTATTTTAAAATTCTTCGTATAGGTATCTTATCTCACTTTTAACTTTTTATACTGACTGAATGGATGTGATAAATGCTATTAAACTTGATTATTAATAAAAGCCTATTTAATGTAGCAGAATTATAAACTCAATAAATTTTTAAAACTCATGACTATATACTTTTATTTTCATTTCCAAAATCCTTAAATTATTATAACCTACACTAGCGATTAAAGTAAGTGAAACTTAAAAAAAAATTTGAATTAATCCTAAGTTATAAAATATCTCCATCCCCCTTTATTTTTAAAAGTAACCAATCTTATAAAATGAGTCAGACAGATTTCTTAAATAAATTAATAATAATTAATTAGCGTAATGTGTAGACTGAAAGTTCACACTACCAGTCCAAAAAGTCATGGACGTGAAATACTATGAAAATACTTTAGTGTCGACAATACAACAGATGCAGAGCTTTCATTGTTTACAATCGCTACCGTGAAATGTCCTCGACCCAATACAATTTCACATCTGGCCGTGCGCCAAATTCTTGAACCATTTATTGGATACGTTTTTCATAAATGTCCCACAATGTTCTTGAAAATTAACGCTATTGGTCACTAGTGTACTTTGTTAATAATAAGCAAGAGTTTAATTACATATCATAATATGGTCTTTTGATCTAAAAACATTATGACGGAAAATTTAAAGTAACTAATAAGCGAATTAAGAAAACAAATTAAGAAGACTATTGTTTTTGATTAAACCATTTAAATTTACACCTTCAACCAAACATTTGGATAACTACAAGTCTAAAATCTCTACGAGCGGCTACTATAAATAGAACGAAACGATTATGTCAGAACTGACGAAATGTTTATATCTACAATCCCGAAAAAAATTAACATAGTCCCAGATTGATGTACGTTAATGTAGAAAGTACATATTCATAAATTTTAATTAATATAATAGCTTGTTCTAATTTTAAATAGAAGGTCTCGCCATAGTTTTAAAAATAATTCATGGTTACATCAACGTAGCAGTCTTGTGCGATCGGGAATCAAGACAGCTCGTGCAGAAAAACGTTTTTAAATTCAATTTCGTCCCGTAGGAAGAGTAAAGTGTGAAATGTGTTGAGTACATAAGATTCTGAAAGTTCATGGAAATAATTAGATAACAATGGATCACTGGGTCCATTCAAGCGTCCTGCACTGGAACTATCGGGGTTTTACAGAGTTCCCGTTGCAGAAACTTCAAGGCGAAGAGTCCGAAGTAGTAGACATATACCTCAAAGAGAACCTTATATCGCGCATCCCGACTGATATTTGCAAACTTAACAATCTGGAAAGTCTGTACTTGAGCGGTAATGATATTACGGAGTTGCCGCGAGAGATATCGAAGCTACGAAGCCTTAAATGCCTGGATATTAGCGGGAATAGATTAAGATACATCCCCGAAGAGATAGCTGACGCCAAGAACCTTAAATTTCTGATTTTAGATGAAAATGAGCTGAGGCGTCTGCCATTGAGATTGGCGGAATTGCGGGCGCTACGTTATCTTTCGGTTTGTGGTAAACAGTATTAGTTACTCACTGTATAGATGTGTGTGTGTATTCGAGTTGTATATGAATAACTATCGATCTAACACAATTTTATTTATAATCTATTAATCCTTGCGTTCATTTTTATTAAGATAGTAAAATATTAATTAAAACGAATATAAATAAAGACTCGTGTGCTTTAAGAATAATAATACTTTACGAAGCAGTTCGAAGTTATTTGGGTCAAGACTTCAAAACAAATGGTTTGTTGGTTGACAAACATTTACTATAGTTATCAATGTACCAAAAATAAACTTTAACTATACAATTTATTGCCATCATACTTTAGAGCACTCTTTTGAATTTGAAATTGCTTTCAGTTTTCAGTAACAATAAAGCTGTTGTAAATAATTTGTATAACCGCATTCAAAGTGGCACGCCTAGTCGCTTTTTAGTGTTGCTCGTAAAACGAAGGAAGACAGTAACCGTGTTTGCTTCAGATAACAAACTGGGCATAAATCTTATTTAATGCTTCCTCATTGATTCAGAAATTTCGAAATTGAGGAAAATTTATTTGTTGATATAGTCTGTTTGTCCGCTTTTCGTATGCAGCGCCTATTTTGTTATCTTTAAATGTGGTTTTTAAGAGGGTAAAATATTTAATACAAGCCTATTAATCTCGTAATAAAGAAAAGTATGAATAAAATGTATATTACAGTAAGTGGACAATTTTAGGTACATTTGTAGTTCGTTACAAATTTATCGCTTGAAAATTTATAACAAAAAATTATCAAATTACAGATAATAAACTTCAATGGCTACCCCAGAGACCCGTATACAACTACCACCATTGCGAATTTCGATTTTGGAGAAATGCCGACTTAAGCACCATTCCGTTTTCTCTTTGGAATCACATGTTCAGAGATCAGCAGACGAGGAGTCTTAATATTGGGTAATCTTTATATAACTATTCTTAAAGGCAAGAGCAAATTAGAACGTTTAAACAAACAAACATATCTACGTTTTATATATTTGAAAAGAATAATTGCAAGAAACTGTATTATAAGCATAAAATTTTGTGTTTCAGATGTTTAAGTTTATGCAGAAGTTATGATTCATCAGTTGGAAAGCGTATACAAATATTGGATAGTACAAGGAAACAAAATATTACTATTAAAGTTCCATACAATTATGCGAACGTCTTAAACAGCAATAACCATACACCGCCAAGTTTATTTGAAATTAGTAAAAGAATAGTTTATCAAGTACTATGTGATATGGCCAATGTAATAAATGAAAAAATAATCAACCCACATGTTAACATTTATAGCGAAAATGCCAATAATGGGCGAATAACTAATTTAGAAAGACATTTAGAAGGATTTAATATAAACAATGATTCTCAAATTGATATTAACGGTAATTATGAGAATTCAACTAATACTAAGAATTACTATGGTATTTTACAAAACAAAGACAGAGCACAAAGAATATTTGTCACAGCTGATGTGGTAGAAGAACACTATTCATTTTTACCTAATTTTATAAAATCAGACTTAACTAGTGGTCCCATTTCGAGATGTGAAAATATAATGTGCAAGAAACCTGTTTTCGACTTCGCCTATCTTGAATTTTGTATTCAGTAAGTACCTACCTATTAGCAATTATCTTAAATAATATGCTATATGTTAATATATAATAATACTTTGAATTGTTTTTAGAAAAATAATGCTAATAGATAGAACAGAAGACGTTTTACTAAGCGCCGTGTTTTGCTCCAAGCTTTGCGCTGACTCATGGAAATCCGAGAGAGTTACTTTACAATGGAAATTTGTTTAGCATAAACTAAGGTCTAATAAATTGGTTGCGGAATGACTTTACGAATCATTATTATACCAAGCTATTTCTACTCTTCAAAAATGTTTTAAAATTTATCTGGTTTTGTTTCTGAAAAATCTATTTTTCTTGTTCAGTTCTATTTTGACAAAAGGTAGGTAACAAACTTCCATTCATGTAGATTTAAAAAGTTGCATTACAAACTTTTTAAATCTACATTAAAAAAAATTATTGACGAGTTTTATGAGTCAAAACTTGTTAAAGAGTTATAAATGGTTATTGATTAATGTCACTAGGAAGTGTCAGTAAGGACATATTGTTATAAAAGGACAAACTAAACATGTTGACGCCCAGGTTGTCCACAGTCGGGCCAGCAGAAAGTGTTAAAGAGAAGCTTCATACAGTCACTGCTCACGGATATTTTCAAGGACACAAGTGTTACTTGCCAGAGAACAAAGTCGTAAGCTACGAGATCCAATGTGGCGTTGTTAAAAGATTTATCCTGAATCTGGTCACAGTTGACATGAGCGACCCGCGAGCTCGTGTTTTATATAAGTAAGGTGTTATAAGTTATATGGAAGTGGTTTATATTAATTTAAAAAGTTGGCTGACGCAAAGAAACGGACCGATTTGAATGAAATAGACTAACATGATGATGATAAATTCGATTGCGAATGTCACTGTACCGATTTTCAATTCCTTGTTCTTAAATGGCTAGTGGCATATAAATGAATAGCTCCTAATAATCTACATAATAATGATAATTTTTAATATTAAGGGTCCAATATTTAGCAGTACTTCACGTAGTTCTTAAATACTTCAGTTCTCACGCCGGTCTATGGGCGGCCAAATACTTGCAGTTTAAAGAGTATCCCTGGAGCATCCACCCGTATAGCAAGTTGAGACTTTGGTTGGAAATATTTTTTGCGATGACGATTGTGCTGACTAACATTCTCTTATCTGTGCATTACTCGAAACGGGACCCTTCGAAGCATGTATGTAGGTTATATTACTTATTGGTAGTTCTATTGTCTCCTAAAATAAGAACTTTTAGGAGTGTAAGGTAGACTGGGTACGGTTGAAACATTTTAGCATTTATCATGCATAGCATCGGGATTTGTTATGCGAGCGATATCGGAATCATACTAAATAAAAGATCCTATATCTGTCTACTATTGGACAATGTTGTTTGAGGTCACTGTATAGTATTTCATGAGCAAATTCAAATTGAAAAAAAAAAAAAATTTTGTTTCAACCGTCCCCATGCCAGGGTCGGTTGAAACAGTCTCTGGGGTCAATTGAAACACATGCAAATAATACAAAATATTATCTTTTAATAACAATTTTCGAATATTAAGGGCACAGTCGACTA
>DWAJ01002375.1:0-17825 GCA_018238005.1 Eurema mandarina
TAATTTCTTTAATTCGTCAGTAATCCAGGGAGCCGGCAAGTGCTTTAATTTAACAGGATGTAAAGGTGCGTGCACATCATATAATTTAATAAGCGATGAATTAAATAAATAAAGTTTGTTGTCCGCAGTCTCAGCTGAGTAAACTGGCGACCAGTCAATAGCACTCGCATCCTGACAGAGTTGATCAATATTCATCTTCCCAAAGCTGCGCATCATAGCAGTTTTATGTCTGATCTTCGGTGGCTTGACATTATAAGAGAGAAATATAAGATCATGAAAGGAAAACAGGTCAGCAGAGCATTGGCCATGATGTGCCACAAAGTCAGGAGAGGAAACAATTATAAGATCAAGAAGAGAAGGAGAAGAATTAGGAGTACAATGGGTAGCTTGAAGGGGGAGAAGAGTAAGGTTATAAGAATCTATGATGGAGTTCAGTTTCTTACTGCGATGATCACGCTTAAGTAAACAGGTGTTAAAGTCGCCCATGAAAATAATATGCTCATATAGAGGGCAAAACACGTCCAAAACGTTGTCAAAAGAAGAGAAATAGTTAACAGACAAGTTAGGGGCATAGAACACTCCTAAAAGGATTTTAAAACTACAAACTTGGACTTCAACTAAAAGGTGTTCCGCAGCATCCAAAGGAGGTGGTTGAGGGGAACGGCTTACAATAGAAAAAGGAAAATCTGAACGTAAATAAATTGCCACCCCTCCCCCACCCTTACCCTCACGATCATTGCGAATAAGTGTGAATCCTGGTAAAGTGTATAAAGAAGATGGAAGACAAGGTTTAAGCCAGGACTCAGATATAAGAATGGCGTGAAGCGCGTTGAAGTCAAAGGAAGTGAGAAGGTCGGGGTAATGGGCAGGAACACTCTGTGCATTTATGTGGACGATGTTAAATTTATTAGCGTTAGCCAAAAAAAGAGAAGAAACATTATAGAAGGGAGAGGAAGAAGTACTGTGGAAGCTGTCGCTGCTTGAAAGTTCATCTGACGCAGGAAGTGAGACAAAGCTATCGCTTGATGAATTTATAGTCACTGGCATAATTAAATAAACAATTTATATAGATATATGTATAATTTATAAATACCAATAAAACAAAGATAAATAAATAAAAAGTAAATTATATAGTAACAGAATAGAATAATAAATAAATTAAAAGAAAAAAGACAACTTTACGTTATCACCTGAATTACAAGTAAAATATAAAAAATAACAAAAATTTAAAAATATAATAAAATATAACAATATTAAATCAATATATATAATGTATATAATATTAAAAAATATACTAAACACAAAAATTATAATATTATCCAGTACCCTCCGGTGTTACAAAAAGGATTGCTAAAAACGATTTTGTAATATGGTAACAAATAAGTTTTAAACGAATGTCACAACTCAAATGACATTAGATTTGACACTGACATATGACAATAGAAATGTAAACAATATTTTTACAATGTTGAATGTTCTCATATCGAACTAAATTCGATAGGTTATGGTTATACAAAGTTATTATATTAAAATAGAAAATAGAAAGACCATCAACAGTGAGCGCAAAGTATTATAAAAGATACGTGTAATTGAAAGTGAAATATTAAAGAAAATGAACAGAATTAAACTAAATAACAACAGAACGAGGAGAGAATAGTTAAGAGTTACTTAACTCTGGTTGGCCGCTTGGTACGAAGAACCGCTTTAGCATCTTTCGAAGGCATATTTGAAGATGTAGAAATCCCTGTGGTCTTGCTATTGAGATCAGCTGGAATCGAGTTTAAGTCGGTACTCGACTCAACAACGTGTCGCACTCCGTCGGCACCGATTACATAGATGCGGCCGCCGCTGGTCCAACATTTGGAGACGCCAAAGCGACTCCTCGCTGTCATGAAAATATCGTGCCGGCGCTTTGTGAGGAATTCAGAAAGTGTTATACCAGAGCCTCTCAAATTCGTCTTAGCAGCCCAAATTTTATCCTTGTTAGACAAAGTGCGAAGCTTCACAAGTATCGGCCGCACTTTGGACTCCCTGTGAGAGCCGAGACGATGGGCCCGACTTATATCCACTACGCTCAAACTTGCGATCTTGAGGTGATTAGTAAAAATCTTCAGTGCGACATCAGTAGTGTCCTCATTGCTTCCCTCGGCAACGCCATGCAAAAGAAGAATCTTACGCCTGCTCCTCATCTCTTGATCGTCACAAATCTTGGACAATCCATCCACCTGGGCTTGCAGGCACTGTAATGACGTCAGAACAAACGAGCGAAAAGCGCTAAAGTCGGACGCCAAGCGTGTCGGAGGGCTGGCCAAGGAAGCACTGGTCGTGGTTTTGTTTAAGTCTTGTTGGAATTCGAGTAGCCTCTTGTGGATCATCTCCGACATCTCAGCCATCGACTGCTTTATGGCCTGGACTTCCATTTAAGTGTCAAATAAGTTGATGATTATTGTGAACCGAAGTTGTGATGGTTAATAGGAGTTACTAATAATTTTTATGCAGGAAAACACTCGGTGAGTACTAAGATAGTTTAAAGCATAATATATACAAAGAAGATAATAATTTAAAATTAATTTACTGGGAGCTAACTTTTTATCGTGTCACTTGTTTTACGCCTACCCGCGAAAAAAAAAAATTTAAATGGTGGTTATGATTTACTATCTATAGATAAATAATGATAAGTATAAAAGTTTTTGGCAAAGAGAAAATGGATCTTAACTCTTACGATGTATATGTATATGTCACCGGAAGATAACAAGAACAGCAAATTTATAAATTTCCTAGGAAATTTATAAATCTTCGTAGGTTCGAAACGAGACAAAAATTGTATTATTTTACGACCACATTTTCGCAAATTTATAAACTTACCGAACTCACGCGTAAAATAATAAGTAAGCAATAACCAAACGCCATGTGCGCTCTGATTGGTTGAATAACTGTCAACATCAACCAATCAGAGAGCAGTGTGTTATTTTCGTATTTTAAAATAAACGTTAAATTAAAAGCTCTTCTGTGATTGGTCGAACCATTAAGAACTTTACGAATGATTATTCGTTAATTGATAAATTTACCACGAGACGTCGCAAATTGATAAATTTGCGAAAATGTGGTCGTAAAATAATACAGTTTATCTCCCGTTTAGAATCCTACGAAGGTTTATGAATTTCCTAGGAAATTTATAAATTTACTGTTCTTGTTATTTTCCGGTGACATATATACTATACCACTTGCATCCTTACTCACCTGATCACTCTCCACTCAATACTAAACCACATAAATCCTTACACACTACAACTACTAGCTCTTTTTTACGTATAGGCTAGCGCTTGACCACGGGTTGCCTGATGAAGCGACGCCGCGGTCTACGTTGGAGCGCGCTTGCTCAAAAACAGTTGTTAACACTACTCTTGAAGACTTCCGGAATTATAACCATCGGCGAAGACTACCTTACTTAAATATCAGATTAAAGCAAGGATTATACCTGATTATACATGTGGATTAACTCGAAGAATTTTGTTAAATGCAATTTAGTTAATTGAAGTCTAAGGTGAAACCATGTTACAATTTGTTTTCTGTATTTATGTTCACAGTATATTTGGAAACCTCAAATTCCAAACCTAGGAGTGATTACACTGAATCAAATTGTTGTATGTGTCTTTAGGACGCTCATCTTTTTAATTTAAAAGTGTTCATAATCAATAAAATAGTATTAAATGAGATGTTTAGACATTTTTATCTAAAGATATTATATTTAATAGATATGTTATACACGTACAAACCAACCGAAAAAAGTGTTCCGCATGCCATGCGGCGGCTCACATAATTTTCTTGCATTTTATAATTCACCACAAGTCAAAACGATAGAAAAGAAATAAATGATATACCTATTCTACAAGAAAAAAAGGGAAAGTTTGTTTTGTCGACTGCGGAGTGCGGGTGAATGCAAATAAACTTAAGACCGGCCACCAATCACTTCTCCAAAAATATTTTTTCATTTCTTTCTAACCTAAAAATATCAAAATATAAAGAAATGAATATTAATAAGTCGAAGTATAATGCGTACTTACATGTGATATGAGATCCCTTGTGTCTTATTAAATTTTGTATCATAATTGGTGCTATCAGTGCATATTCTAAACACACAAAATTGCATTTTTAGTTATTTATAGAATCGTAGGTATAACTCGTGGCGATGCAGTCTTCAAAATTTTGCGCTCACAACATATCTATTTCATATAATATCATTGTTTCTATCAATATTATCATATTATGTCGAATACACATATAATGTTGTAAAAGTTTTTGTTTTAATAGAGTGATAGTTACAATTTTATACATAAAGATAAAAAGCCGCTCAGTAAAGTTCTTGATAAATCTAAAATTAGATTTAAGATAAATAATTATTGTCTTCTTGTTTTACGTAAGTTTCAAATACTAGTAACGATTGGTACTGTAGATGTAAGTGACACTGACTTTATACGAATATAAAAATAATTAATATAACACATTTATGAATTTTATTTTATTCTATCAACAAACTCCCGAGCAAACCCAAACAAGAAATAATATTTTATAAGCATAATATAAGTAAGATTTTTCTAAACTGAATTAACCATTTTAGAGTTACGACTTCATATAGTCCAAGACCTAGTGAACCCTGGGAGCAACGGTTGACCTGTAAGGTTAGAAATTTGTATACTTATGATTTATAGCATGCTAAAGGCAATAGCCATGAACTGGCAGGCGTCAACCCTGCACGTCATCAGCGCCTTTATTCTTTAAACTGTCAAGAAAATTCCCCAGGGTTCACTAGCTCTCCAGCTAATAGTTCATAGTGTAGCATAAACTAATCACGCTTCTTGTTTATTCGTTAATCTAGGCAAGTCCCACATTAAACATGTTTGCTTGTTTGTCATACATGAAAAAACGATTAAAACTTTTTTTTAGTTTGCATAATATTTTTCTTGGGAAGATTTCCCAAATCATTTGCTAATTTTTAACCCCCGACGTGACGCAAAAGGTGGAGGTCCCCCAACGCAATCTATTTTTTATTATTAATAGATACTTAGGTACTTTATGATTCAGTTTGTTTTATTATTTTTTAATTTTTGAAGACTACTTAGGTTTTTGTGTCGGGGTTTTTTATAATTTTTAATTTAATTTTTTATTGAGCCAAATCGGTATTGCTTTATTTATTTTTACCTACATTCAGATGTTATTTTATACAATAATATAATAACTTATGCAAGTCCAATTTCCTTTCTTTTGTATTCTACAATGCAAATACAACGTGATTTAATCAAATTTGATTATACGTTTAAGGTAATAAATTATTACTACAATTCTTCACAATAAAAAATTTCGCTGTAACGTTTTGAAAGTCATCTATGTAAAGATTTTATACATTCAATAGTCTTACACTTAAAAGTATGAAGTGGCTGATTACGATGTGTGTTATATTGTAATGGCATGTGAACGGGTAAATAAGCACCGAATCCGCGCATAATAGACCAATCCTTCACAATGAACGAATGCCCACTCGACTGAATTGATAAGTGGGTTGTACCGCGCGTGGGGAGTCGTCGCCGCCCGCCCGCCCGCTACTGCCGTGACGTGAGACATGACTTACTGACTCGGATATTACTGTACTACTAGCACTGTCAAGTCTCTCAGAGAATGTTTTTTTTTCCAATTTTTATATACAAAGTTGTCGTTAACATTATGTTGCTCGCTTCCTTTTAAATTCTTATTGATATATTCTTATCAATGTCACAATAGAATAACCAGAAAACAATTTTTTCATGTAAAGATTATGATGTTAATTATGTAAATAACAGCTCGCTGCTCGAAGTTTCCAAAACAAGCAAAGAGTACTAGGTATAATAGCTGATATGCGATATACAATTAGTATAAAAAATTATTTAAGAATTAAAAGCGATCACGGATTACTTTTGATTTCACACGTGCCGCGGAGTCAGCGGTCGCGTTCTCTTTATGCACGTAATTTGTTTTTTAAGAAATTCATATTCGAAATTTCCTTACTAATTTAAAGCAAAAAAAAAAACGTCTTTTATATATTAAATTTATTTAAAAATAACATCTAATATAAATTAAATATACTTAAAAGATGGAAACTGTCCAAATAGGGGTTAAAAGTTTGCATGAAAGTTCGTTACTGTCAAAGATACTTAGTTCTATGAAATTTTGTTTTTAGGCGCTTTTAATTTTTATACAAAAAAAACGTCTAAAGGAGTCTACTACACTCAAAAACTCAAATTATTTATTCAAAAGAACGAGAATGGCTTTAACTCAAATATTATCAAGGGTAAAACTTGTATCTAGAATAATAAAAGCCTTGTATATAATCTCCTCACAATTTTAAAATGTGTTTTATGGTGTAAGTAAATGATAGGTCTGTATACAGCATATTCTATGAAAAGTCGGAGTAGTCCGGCGCGGCAGGCGGCGCGGCCGGCTGACCGCTGTCCGGCGTCCGCTAGTGGCGCGCTGCTCGCCGGCATGCCCTCGCACACTCACACACTGCTCACATTCCATTCGTGTCTCAGCTTGAACACATTTCGGAGCTAGCGATTTCCCGCCAAAAATATTTCGCGCGCTTTATTTTTTTTTTAATTTAGTAGAGTCGTGTGCGAGAACCGAATTTGTAAATCGGAATAGTGATGCGCTGTTTTGTTGTGTTATGTATTTTATTTTTTGTTTTCCTACCGAAAGCAACAGAGGCGATTCGATGGTTGTAAGTATTATTGTAATACGTTTTTATATGACTCATTTTAGAAAATTTGTATTTTTAATTTTTATTCGAGTTAAGTAAGTTGTACAATATTTTGTCTCTTCGAAGAAATGTAATTTAATAATTTAAACAGAACTACTAATTTATATTTTATAAAATAATAAGTTTAAAAAGTATAAGCAATATTATAATATGTACCTATATCTAATTAATATTTAGTACACCGGCTCTATTTTTAAATATTAGCCAACAGTTTTTTGAATATGTATAAAACTTAAGACAAAGGTCTCCCAAACAAAACAAAAGCGGTCTGTACTGCCCTAGGGCTTAGACCTAAGACCGTTTTAAAAATTGCATGATATCCAAATCTGGTAAAATTGCACCACATTAGATGTCTTTTTTCTTTTCTCATTAGGTTGTTAATCCGAATTTATATAAAATGGGCAATACAATACACCACGCTTAAGCGAATCCTAACAATAGTTCAAATTTGATTACGAATACTTTTAAATTATGTAACATTACCAATAAATTAATAATTATTGATGCCTTACGTTACCTACTACTTATAGATATCGTTTATTCATATCAGAATATATCTTGGAAATATTTTGAGTAGGTAACATTTTTCCGATTGCGTTGTAAATAACAATTATTTTCAATAAATGTTGTATATTATTATCTATATCTTCGGAGAATGAGAGTCAATCAATAAGAAAAAAAAAAGGATTTGTGATCTAAAATTTCCTTTACGAGTCCATTTATTTTGTAGTTTGTAGTGTAGAAGATAAGGTAACCTAACGCCCCTGCGTCCATCGCGCCCTAATTGAACATTGCACTAATGAGCAGCGCTGTTCCGTTGCAGCCCACAATTATTCGCCCCCGAGATTAAACCCGGAAATATCTCTGGAAATCCGAGCTTTGACGCCAATACAATTGGACTATCGATTCCAATTATTTTGCACAAACATCCATTAATTATGCCTGTTAGGAGTTTATTAGAGGCCTGTTACTTGACATTGATTAGACGTTATGTTGCTACGCTAATATTATCAAATGTAAGAAGATTTAAAGAATTACCTATAATGATTGTTATATATGTCGGCAGGTAAAGTGGGTACACATTATAAGGAAAAACTATAGATATATGTGATTAATGGTGTTTGTAATCATTATTAAAACAAATATAATAGTAATCATTATTTAAACACTAAAAGCCATTTTGTTTTAAAATATATAAAATCACACATAGGTAATTTTTTATCAAAATTTTTCTTAAAATCGGGAAGATGTCGGAGAGGAATTTTGTAAATAACGATTCAACTGCATTCTTTCACGCAGACCGAAAACTATTTCAAAATATTATCTGCTTATAATTAGATTCAGTCGCCGATGCTTAAAATGAATCACGCAACATAAGTTTTAATTTTAATACAAATTATTTTATTATTTACTTTTTTGTATTATTTTAAAAATTGCTAAGAAAGCTTTAGTTTTCTCTAGGTACGACCATTTTATACGATATTTTTCCTATTATAAGCTTAGCACTCGTTCATTTCGTTTCAATATTTTCGTTCCTGTGCTTTCTTTGTATTAGCAATAATATAATGCGTCTACATGGATATAGGTACATCGCATACATACCACAAAGTACCGCCCATGAATAGACATGTATGCTATTGCAATGATTGGTGAACTTTAACGTAAATGTAACGGGGCGATATAATTTATTATAAGAGATATAATTTACGCTTTAACGGAACGAGAAGTTTCTTCAGCCTTTCATAGTGAACCTGGAACGAGCAGACGCTGGAAGGACTAAAGGTCTACCGGACCTAAGTCTTTTTATAAATGACTATGTACTATGTCTAGGTTGGCCCTGTTTTTAAGTAATTAGCATGCGCAACACATTTATTTTGTGGAGAAAAACGCACATTCTTTCAATTACTAGTCAATGAACAATTCGCGTGAGAAAAAGATTTAGTATTCGCTGAGTTAGCAAGGGTACGAGGCGAGTGTGACGGACCGAAAAAAATAATTTTCTTCGCTCGAGTTCCTACTGTGACTTTTCCAGGCGGTCGTCCCGTGCATCTGGCAGAGCCTATTATTATTTGGGGTCGGTTCTTAATGCCCTCTTAGGTATTTTTATATGACTGTCGTCTTTCTTTTTACGACTGTGATTTTTATTGAATTCGACATCTACACGATTTGTAGAAGCGGGCGACACGGCTGTAGTTGAAGGAGAAATACGGTCCACTTCAAAAGATTTATTTTATCGCCCTGATTCTGACGGAAAATTCTTTTTCGCTCACAATAAATGATTCTTGAGCTAACTTTTGTTGCAAGGTATCTCATCTACTACGTATATCATTTATCTATTTAAATGATTAGTTAAGTAATTCATATCTAAATTTGTTTTATTTTTTATCCAAACTAGCAGTTGTATAATAACTTTATATCTCCAGTTTCTGTTTACAGTGCCAATAAGGTCTATTTATTTATTTTTATCATGGTATCTTCTTATGGCGAACATATCCGATACGAAAGTTTGCTGATTAAAAAACCTTAATGGAGAACACGTAGAGCGTCTATAAATGTGTATGTAGACGTAGGGCTTCGCGAGGGCTAATTTTGCGGAGTGCCGGCCGAGTAACGATTAGGTACCCTATAGGTAGGCATACTCGTACTTAAGTATACCTTTGTAAGTTTGTATTATGTAGGTCTGGATCGATCCATAATCGCATTCTATATAAAGGTTTTATTGTTCAGCAGTGGTTTGTTTTATAAACGAATGTAAGCTAACCCTCTCTTCACCACAGAACGTTATTTTTACACGTCGGGGACGGGCCATTTTGTAGATATAACAAGAAATAAATGCAACAAATCGCTTCGTGCACGATTCATTTGATCTGACACAAATTTATCCGCGCCGTAGCGGTCTTTATTTACGCCGACGACGATGTACACTTTGTCCTGACAAATTCATAAATTACCGACATCCTTGCATCAGAGCGTATTTGATCAGCTTTAATCTTATTCACCGATTTCTTGTTTAACCGCATCGACAGTCCCTTTGAAGTATGGCGCATTTATCAATGAGCTGTGGTTTAGCTGTACTATAAGAGTCAATCAGTTATATTAATGGCTTGTATATACAGCGTGCATTCAATTTGATTTTTTTATTTACGTATAGGGTAATGTTGTATTAAATAAAATCCGATCTCACAAGTTCATTTTAAACCGTATAATGGATTTATAACTTAAATTTAAAAAAAAATCATCAGTAGGTATGTCAGAAAGTACATGTTTGTGTCGTGTGAGGTCTATTAATAAAAATCTAATTTGATAATTTATATAGTATTAAACATGTTCAGTTCTGTACTTATCTATATAATAAAGTCTTTCTATTCCGTTTTTAGTCATTTCTTTTTTTCTAACAGTCCAACGTCCGTGCGTGTATCTTAATTAAACAAGCTTAAGCCGAGATTTCACCGCGACGGCATACTGTCTGGAGCGGTGCATGTAGTGTTAAAAGCTTAAATAATAATATAAACTCCCGTTTTTAACTTTGTTTTATCCTAAGACTTTTAAATAATATTTATTAAAAAAAGGAAATTTTACTTTAATTAGTTGTCATTTTTATTTATTAAAATCCTAATCCCCCATTTAATCGCTTATAAAAATTTGTTTGCTGGCGTAGCTAGTTTTCGTATACAACAAATACTAGGATCTTTGGTTTAAGACATTACTTTATCGGGTTACTAATAAATAATACTGAAATTTTTCATAATTAATAAGTTAATTTAGTAATTATAGATAGTTATTTTAACAGTCTAGGTTTGGGTTCAGTATGTTGAACCGATGTCATGTCAGTATACTGAACCGATTTTGATAATTATTTTTAAAACTTTCAATTATTGAATGATTCTTATAAATTGAATGCTTCTTATAATTTTATTTAAACCTTTCAATTGTTACCTTTATTCTTGAATTCATAAAACATATTTCTCCGTTTGTTTTTATTTTTATTTATAACTTACATCAAATATACCGGCTAAAACACAAAGGTATTTTATTTAAATTTCGCAATCCTATTAAAATTGCAAAGATAAGGCACGTTGTGTTCAGGGGAACACAACTTTTGCTCCGGTCGAGGATTGTGGACTAGAGGGCTAGTCCACAATCCTCGACCGGAGCAAAAGCGCTCCGCATAAAGTATTCACACAGCGCATTACCAGTTCAAATACAGTTTATGTAATCCTAAGCGTTCTTTATAATGATAGTATGTTCACAATGTCTATGTAGTTTTACGAACATTTTTAGTAAAAGTTAGTTTTAGTAAAAGAAAATTACAAATTATCATTTGTATTGAAAGGTCTGTTGGGGCCGGATATACTCAAGTTACCTACATAATAAGAACTTAAAAAGGAATTGCAGTCAACTTATTTGCTTATGTTGTTTTAAATTATAATTATTTATTAATTACGATATAAATTCTACTAAACCTAATATGGGAATAAATTGTGCAAAAGTAGGTAATAAAGGTCTAAAATATTTGACCCCTTAGTTCCACCGTTACGAAATTTACATCATTAAAAACAATTGTTTCTTAAGCAGGATGATTTAGACAAATCGCCCTTGTATTGTACAATTTGTTGAGTAATCCCTACATTTGTTTCAATTATTTCAACTTCCTATGTACTTTCTTTAGGTTTGCCCACATTAAATTGTGAAATGGGATTTTGAAGTGCGTGCTCAGCATAAAACACGTAAAATTATAATTTAACGATAAACTCGTGTTGTTTGCTCATTTCATACGAGATTTTAGGATAAACCTCATAGCATAAACCTCACATTAATAATGTAATGGGACCTCAGATACGTATTTGCAGAACGTGAAATGCTTGCATAACAATATTTCCATTATATTCCAGTTAATGTACAATTACTATAATACATAGCTCAACTTAATTAATACGTGCACATCAAATTCACTCGTAGTTGCCTTTGATTAATAGTAGTCATTAGACAAGTAGCTTTTGTGAGTATAGGGAATGGTATATAATTAGAGTATCATTGTTGCTGTGTCTAATGTAGCATGGAACGTTACTGAGGCACGACGGGAGAGCGGCTGTTTGTCAACGGACAAAGACGATACAATTATACTTAATTAAGAATAGAAGAATTAAAACGTTATACCTAGGTAGAGTCATGTTATCGATAGGACAGGACAGGTTTGGCAACTTATGTTAATATTCATGTTTTGGTTCGGAATTCCCTTGATTCGGTGCTGGAAACACAGCACACGCACGCTATAACAATCATACAGCGTTTAATCATCATTAAACCCGAATCAACGGCGCGGCTGCGGCATCGGTTCAACTCGCAACAGCTGCTTTCGGTTTTGAGCAGTTTTTGTCTTCGTGAACTTTTAAATAGCAATTTTCATGTTTTACTGCTATTATTACCACAGAGAAAAAGACAAATAAGGAATCATAACTTTTTGTTTACCTTCGGAATGATATTGTCTAAGTTAGTTATTACCACAGTACAGAAAAAGTTTTATGCTATAATACAAGTACAACGAATCCCGTATGGAATGTTACATTGTCACCTTAATAATCACACAAAAGAAGAACATTTTAAATTTGCTTTCATTAATATTGTAACCTATATTATAACTTCGTGCGTGAACAAAACACAAAGCAGTTTCGCAAAAAGGTGGTCTTTTATCCTGCAATACAACCAGTTATGATAAAACGTTCCCCTTTGGCGGCCTGTGTTGCTCTTTGTCTACTAGATCAAGATAGACGCGTAAAATTTTATACGGGAATTATTTTATTTTATTGTATGCGCACGTGCGTTGCGTGACGAATAAGATAATGTTCGGTACAGAGCCGACACAGAATAGGAGATTGCGCTTGAATTAACTATAATGTTAATTCAGTTAAGGGAATAATACCATAGTCGCAATTTAGCATTTGCAATCAACTCGTGTAACCGAGGAGCTATCTACATAATCTGTAATTAAAGTAGATGTACGCAATAGTAACAAAGTGTGGGCGCATGAACAACTTCGAAGAAGTGATGAGATTCCGGCATCTCACGTCACCAATAGACGTTGCGTGCGAGGTAATGCACTATTCTAGGCCACTCCACGTTCATTAACTTTGCTTGGTTTAGCAAACTAGAATAAGTATAATTTGCATTACTACATATACTGATTTTAAATTTCAATTAAACCCTCTACCGGAGTCAGTATTTCTTGTGATCGTACAAATGACACAAACCGATTACTTCAAAAAATGGTTCTTGCAATGCCATCACTTATTCACAGTATCGGAAGTCAAGTCATCGAAACTGCTAGCGCCTGTCCTTGGCAGGCACCACGTCAATGAAATTTAATATTCCAACGATAACCTAGTTATCGTAATGGGTACGTTTATAAAAAGTTGCAACCGCGGTATTTCTCGTTAAAGGGAGGGCTCAGGTAGTACCATTTACCCGCCTGCCACTGCCGCACGTAAGCTTCCCGCTACTACGAACTTTCCACGCGTAGTCATTTTGTATCGAAATGCAATAGAAAATTTGCGAAATGTATGTAAAACTGTTTTCATTTGAACAGGATTCTGTAGTAATATTTGATTAATTTTAAATATTTTTGTTACAGTTGCATGTACAGTATTTATTTAATATGGATGCGTCAAAATTAATTCCTTCATAAACATGAGTTTATTTGTTGACTTGCGACAAATTAAATCCTCAGTTTCAAGTCTTTCAGAAATGGTGGACAAAATATCCAGTTCGGTCTGCAAGGAAAATATTCCACAGGGGCGTAAAAAGAGTATTGATTCCTCTTTCATCGGAAGTATTTATAAACCTCCTACCTTCGGTTTGGGTGTTCGATTCTCGAGTCAAGAAGACATATTAAAAAATCTGCCATCATCCAGATTGCGAAGTCACATGTCACTCCCGAATTTAGATAAATCTGAGAATACTGATAAATCAACTTTCAACCAAAATTGTTCTAAAATAATTGAAATCGACAACGACAAGAACAATACTGATGAACAGATCTTAAGCAACATGTCGATTGAACAGTTAAATAATTTTATAATTGCTTCTTTGAATAAGCGACCATATTTTGACGATAGTGGTGAAACACACCCTATGGACTTTTTGGAAAATGTGAAATACTATATTTCTGAATTAAATATGCCAGATAAAAAACAACTTCCATTTATAATCTCTTGCCTTAGTGGTTTGCCGCTTATGTGGGCCCGTTGTTTTAAAAGTGAATTCAATGATGTCGACGAATTTTATTCGGCTTTTGAGCAAGAATTTTGGGGTCCGGAAAAACAGAAGACAGTTTTGTACGATATGAAACTTGGAAAATACAATGATAAAGATTCGCGTATGTCTATGTCGGAATACTTTTTATGTAAAGTGGCTAACTATAAGCATTTGAATCCGCCACCATCAGATTTGGAGATTATTTATTCTCTAGCCGCCCATTTTCCTTCAGCTGTTGAACTGGAATTGCGTTTAACATCGAAACCAACCTTACGAGAAGCGTATAGTTTACTGCGGCGTAGAGAAGGCGAGGGAAACGATTTTTTGCCTAATTATTTGTATGAAATGTGCGAAGAGTTTCAAAGAGGATCACAGCCACTATCTAGCCGAAGAAATGATGCATCTCAGTCATCGGTGGGAGAGACAAACCGGGCAAAGTAACATGATCCCAAAATTAGCTTTAATCTTTTAATGTGGAATTATAGTTGTAAAACAATAAAAGATGATCCAAATTTTTTTTGTTTTATTTTAAAATAATTCAGTAGTGCTGATATTCAGTAGTGCTGATATTCAGTAGTGCAAATATTGGATATATAGGGTAACGTGTTTATGCATTCAACATTTACAGAGCCTTGCACGACATTGAAGGTAATTGGACAGAAAGCGACTGCTGGGACGCAAAACAAAATGGCATGCTATGGAGTGAACAGGTGCGGGTGTGCAGACGGCAGCCAAGTGCGATGCCGCACGTCGCCGCGGCCGCCAGGCTAGCTCGCTCAGCCTGCCTCTCCGCGCACGCTGGCGAAAGGTGGAACTGTTCATCCATCCAGTTGGCACCTAAGTTTACTCCGGATCTACTCACAGGTTCGTTAAATTACTATTACTTACAATCAAATTGTAGAGACATCGATTTGACACGAGTTCAATGCAATAAGTAAATAAGTACCTGCGATCTTAGTGAGGTACATACAAGTTGAATAAAAAAGATGCAACTTTTCATTCCATACAGTAATTCTCAGTTATAAATCAAAACATCTTAAATAAATATACCTTACGCAGTATTTCTTCTTGTCATCTACTAAATATTATCAAATTAAAAGAGTCTGCTCGTTGTCGGTTCCTTTCGGTCTAATTTTATTATAGTTTCTTTACGGAGATAGTGTAGAGCAAAACCGTTCTACATGAACGAGAACTTCCGACCATCATAATAGAAAATAAAAGCGAGCTTATAGTATTTTAAATCAGCAGCAGACATTGTGCGAGTGCGGCCAGCGTAACGACGTCGCAGCGCCCTTTCTTTTACCAGTTGTCCGGTCTCCGCATTATACACGAATACGTTCTATTAACATTTAGTGAATAGTAACATTTATAACTTTTCGGGTAATTAATTTCTAAGATAGTACTTTGTTACTTAAATAAAACATAGAAGATATAACACAATGTACATTATTAAGTTTTTTCCGTGTGTAATAAAGCTCCAATACTTCCTCTGTGCTCATAATGCGAGTATTTGACTAAAGTCATGAATAACGTGACATAGCGCCCTACGTACAGTCAACTATAAAATTATACCCGACTACGCTTTTGCGAAAGCAAGAATCCTGAACAGTATGGTAAAGAAATATGGACGAAAATTGCATGAAATAAAATTTTCGTGCAAGCTATGACGAATATTAGCCATACCATAAATAATTGCGTTTGTATCGTTTCCGTGTCATTCTATTGATCTTTGTTGAAAAATTACAGTCCATAACATCGCGTGGTAACAGAACTGAAACGCGATAGTAGAAGTACTTACTGAAATCATATTTGCCAATATACGAAAATATTTTAAGGAAAATCTTTGTTTTAGTATTTTAGTTTGAAAAATAGATAATCGGGATATCACGATACATACATCTTTTATCAAGCGGAGCCATCTTACAATTTGCTGATAAACATTTAGTATCTGGCAAATCTAAAAAAAATTAAGGGTTGTATTGCTAGCTTTAGCATGTTCCGCTACAGTGTATCGTTGGCAGCGAACCATGCCGGATGCCGCCTACATGATTGTACTTTCACACAATATACGAGGCATTGTTTTAGCTAGTCACAGCAACTCACTGCATTAGCGCGTAGGTACTTTTTTATAATAATTAATTTTGTCTGGGACTCTCCGACCCACGAATCTTTGAAACCTTATACATATTAATTAAAACTTTCATGAGCTAGTGCGGTGGGACGGCGCGACGAACTTCTACAAAGCGCTAATTAGGTACCCGCTAACTTATGAGAAAAGTTGTAAGTAAAAATTAAATAGTCGACTCAATATTATCGTCGTAGCTAAAGTTAAGCCACCGGATGAAATGTACAACTGAATAAGAATTGTCTTTAATCAATTTAAGATAAAGAACTGTGAAACGATAAGCCTGAAAATCTCAATTGACATTTCATTTTCTTAGCTTATGTTATCTCAAAAGATCGACAAAAAGGGATATCGATGATTCGGTAGTTCGAGCAGCCTAGGGTCGAAGTATAGTTAAACGGACAAAAGATTTAATTATACGCATGAATCAAGCGTGTGGGTCGGGAAAGAGGTCTAGGGAAGTTGGGCGATAGGAATACAGGGTGCACTCACGCGCGAATCGCGTAGCGATGTATAACGATAAGCTCGGTCACTGGTATTGTCCGGCTTGACGTGACGATGCTATCGCGATTTCATCATTCGATTGCTACTAATTAGAAACTATACTAAATGCTAGTTTCAGTCATCTAGATATGTTTATATTTAAAGAAACATCAAAGGACTGACTATATAGACCAAAGAGTAAATAAACACTTTATTAAGATTAAAATTGCTAATGAATAGCTGTATCCACTAAATAAATAATGTCTAGAATTTAATAACATAATGACCAAAATAGCAACATGACACTGAAGAGAACTATTTCTTAACTTTATTAGGACATACAAAAATAAAAAAAGTCTGAGCATAAAATACTTCCACCCCATTAACACTAGGAATTATTAACGCTCAACGAAAGTGTGACCAAAGATATTTTCATGCGTATTCTTCCCACACAATCGACCCTGCATTTTATTATTGAACGTTATACTCTTCCCTTGTTCAAACTCAAAAGTCTGTTTTTATAATTTTGTGAGTCGAGTTAGGAAATACTTTCTTCGTTGGTCATTATAATATTAACAGTACCTGCTCGTAGATAGTGTTAAAGATAACTTTAACACTATATACTATTCCGCGAGGTGGGATTGCTTTCGCAAATAAAACGAGTGATTTACTCATGTGGCCGAAACAGTCTGGGAATCAGAACTTAGTTAATTTACACGCAAAAGGGTTGTTTTCTGTATTGCAAGGATTTTTTAAATTTTAGTATTAAATTAGATGGAGCGTTAAAACTTTGTCGACTCATTAGGCCATTGTACCTATAAAGTTTGATACATTAGTATCCTTGTATCGTGAAAGCAAATCATTTGTTAATTAATACTGTTACCAACTAACTAGGAAATTCCTAAAAGAAGAACCGTTTTAAATAGAAAGCTTCTTGACATGTAGACCAAGATACGAATAATATCTTTACATTTATATAAACAACAATATTATTATGTCAAATAATGTAAATCTAGGCGAAATTTCAATTAAATCTTTATAACTTCGGCAAGAACAAATTAGAATCGTTTAATTTTAGACACAGATTTTTTAAAAGCAAATAACTTAGGTAAGTCCTGACGTTAAATTGTGATATATATAAACTAGTCAAATTTTGATATAAGTTATCTTCGAACA
>DWAJ01002376.1:0-17822 GCA_018238005.1 Eurema mandarina
ATACATCGACGACCCATCTCTACATCTTTGTGACGTAGCTCGGTCAATATGCGTCGGCCATTAAAGAGACAGCGTTTTTAGCGCCAATTCTAAAATTCAAACTTTAACATTAAATTTTGTTAAAAGTTCTGCACGTTTCCCGGAAATATTGATGTGGTGTGTTTATTATGCTCTAAAGAACCATTTAAAACTGTTTTCAAAAATCAGTCAAATAGCCTATATTATATTATAATGTGCAATATTATTACGTAATAGATTAGTAATTAGTTCGTTGACGGTGTCCTTTCCTTATTTGTAACAGGTATTTACCAGGCATCATAATAATAGTAAGACTAAACTTCAACGAACGCGCTTTGATCACGCATCGGGCGCATGATATAGTAAAATAAAGGCCATACAGCATACTTGCGGGGGTAGGGGTGAAGTGAGGGGGGATTGAAGCCGGCCACGCCGTGAGCATGCGCGTAGCACGTGCTAGAGAGCCGTTATTGCTGTAATGGAAAATTTCCGTTTCGCACCGATGCGTTCGTAGAGCTTAAAGAGTAAGGAGTTAAGAAACAGTTGTATACCTAAAATAGCTTTTTTAATATTATGACTATTATGTATTGCAGTTCCACGCTAGCATGTAAAAGTATGGAAGCATTTGTGGCAGTTTTTATATTAATGCAACCGCGACTTTGGGATACTTCGTATAATGTCAAATCATGTTTTTATTTTTGTTATGAACTATAACATTTCATTTCTTATCTAGTTATTTTCATATCCACCGTGATAAGTAAATTTTCCATTTCAATAAAAATGAAAAGAGACTAAGTTAGTTTTATTGTCTGGTGTTGTCTTAACACCAGACAATAAAATCATCTACAAGTTAGAATAATACGTTTGTTTTGGTGAACAGCTGATGGACAAGAAATTTGTATGTGCACACTAATTACGGCTCTAAACCATAACAAGAGCACAGAGCAAGATATTTAATAATGAAACGAAGACAAACGGTTGAATAAAACTGTTTGATTGCATTTAATAACATTAAGAACAATCACCACTAATTTCATTTTGATTTTTACATATACTTTATCTAAAGATTTAAAAAAATAACAGTTCAAATACGATTTGAGGACTATAAGAATGAACAGTATTGGATATTTGTGTTCATATTTCTCTACTCTGTAGCGCACATTCATGCGCGGGGCAGGGGCGGCGGGGTCCAGAGCATTCGATCGCACGACACGCAAGCGCGGCAAAGTTTCAGAATTCAGTGCAAGTTTGGCAGTAGAGGTAAATTGGCATCTCTGCCAATCTAATGGAATATCGTTCCTTCGAACAAGTGTCCGCTGCGGTCCCAAACAATTCAAACATTCGTCACAAACGTGATAATTGTCGTAAACAACAAATCCTGCTTCTACTATTATGCTGTTTAAACGGATCATCGAAGGAAAGTCGGTGTTGAACGCCGACGTGAAGAAGGATAAGTCTCCAGAGAAATGTTCTCGAAGGAAGTCGGAATGCGACGGTTGTGGAGAGCATTCCACGTAAGTTGCACCATCATACTTTCTTTTCTCACCATTTTAGAGAGAAGAGAACATTTATACACTAACAAATATGTATGATTTACATACGGTACCTAGTTCTCCTTCAATTTAATACTTAAATTGACTCCCGACGTAGGAAATATTATTCATTGCATGGAGTAAATACTTTTCTCACTATTCCTTAGAATGCATACCTAATAGATGTAGTTCCATACTTTTTTATTAAATCATACGATCCGAAGTAAGGTGTTTTGTTATCATAAACATATTGATGTTTATGATAACAAAACACCTTACTTCGTAGGTATATTGACCTAACCTTCGATTGATTCAAATTTTATTTTATTAAGGATTACATACCTAGCTGCTATGAATAACAACATCGAAGGGCAAGAATGACGATGACACAACATTTTATTTTCAACTTTATGCAATAATTATACGATATAAATTAAATCGCAGCTCGTTTATCCTTTGATTGTCTAGTGTCTGTAACGTTAGTTTGTGGAAAAAATGTTTTTACTAAGTATACCTACCTAGGTAGTTAATTACTATTTACTAGTTAATTAGTTATATCCATTTTATTTTTTATCTTATGCGACAATCATTCCTATATTAAGTAAAATGCTGTTACACATATAATTGCTACATTTGTAGACAATATCAGAAACCGAAATAATCCAAAATGGACGACATTTACGCCTTCAAATGATATTAAAAAAAACATAATTATGATTAAATTAAAATGAAGATTCTATGAGAGGAATTAAAATTAAGATTCTTCTACAGACTTTACGTAAATTATAAGTACATACATACTCCTCAATGTTTCTTCATAAGCTTGTGGTGAGAACGCCGAAATTATCTTCTTCGAAACTTACAGAACTTGTTTGTTCTCCTAAATCCTTTTTTTTTTCGGTAAATACTCTTACCAAAGAGAATGTAATCACTACGTTTTAACTCTTATTACCGCGTTCGCCTCGGGGACCGGGGTCCGGGGACGCTGTTAGTGTTATCAGTTATGTCGTTCTCGCACAAAATAGTGTCATTTCCGTCTAAAACCGCGAGTATTCCTAATTTCCTAAATCATAACCTAACCTAACTTACACTGACGTATCTGTTACGCACAGAAACAATGGCGGTAATATTTAGATAATTGGGTAATTAATTTGCTTAACATATGTACAATTAGACAATTAATGTATTTGTGTCTATCTAACATAATATGGTATTGCTTCGACTTCTTATATTTTTAAAATAAAATACCAAATAGGAACAAATTTTTATATTTATGGATTTGGAAAATTTAGTTAGATTAGTTAATTTGCAAAATAAGTATAAAAATAAGATCTTTTTGACTGACTTCAAAAAAAGTGTTTTCTCAATTCGACTGTTTATGCATTGTATTCTGCGTCATCGCTCTATCTCAAAATAGAGCATCTTTTTCTTACTACATATTATATAAAACCTGTCCATAACTAGCGCGACTTACAAAGTAAGAAATAACAAGACTTTCCCCTTTTATAATTTGTGAAGTAAGATTATGCTATCCTAATAATGTAATTTATCTTACGGTTTTTTACAAAGAAAAATACTAATCTACTACAGATCATACAGGAATAAAAACGATTCGCTGAACCTTACCTACGTTACGTGTTCAAAAGTTAAAATATTTTGATACTTCATTCTAGAATGTTATTGAATACGCGGAAATCAAAACATACAGTCGTACCATTCAGGTTAACAATACTGTTACTTTATCACTATGTTTATTAACAATGGAAAGAATAAAGAACTTCCTTGGAAAAGTAAACTCGCACATAGGTATTTCTACGTGGACTTTTTTAAGCCATAATAATATTATCTTAGATAATAACGTTATGCAGGTACGCGATGAGGAAAATGGATGTAAAAATGTTCAAATTAATAGCCATTGGGGTAGGTCAAACCCGTATTGTGCCAAAAATATGAAACACGTTTTTATTTCCCTATATTTAAACTGCAAAAGGAATGTATATATTTATGAAGTTAAAGACGATGTTATAAAAGTTAGCATATCAACATACGCGATGATTTAGCGTCGTTTTAACAATAAATGCTCTATCTGAATGCCTTGAAGTAAACAGTTAATTATCCGTGTGATTTATCAATTTTCTTTCCTTCTGAGTTTCTAATTTGCAGATAAGTGAGTAGGTATTAATTCAAAGAAATAATCGTTGGTTCCAATGTTACTAGTTGTCGAAGAAAATACATTTAACCTTTGAGACGGATCGGTAATAACCCACTTATTATTTACTAGCCACTTGGTTTAATTAATGGCCTTGTTATTGTCTTTTAGTAGTAATTTATTTGTTTTCTACTGGGGGATCCGGGGGCTCGTCTGCCAATCCCAGATATTATCATGACGATACATTGACGTCTTAAGGTCAAAACACCAGAGGTCTCACCAGATACCCTATTGGAATATGATTCTTAATATATAACACGCGCTGATAGATAATTGTTCAGTTTTGCTTTATTGTTCCACTCAGTTGAATGGGTTCCAATGATTTTCGCTAAGTTTTTCAAATTGTTAGTAGTTGTGATCTGTAATGATTTCATAATGGGAAAATTTTGAAAGTATAAGAACTCTTTTTTGTTCCAGAATTCTAGAGGAAATGATGAAGATGGTGCTGTTGGGTGTGGTGTTATGGGCGGGCGTGACCTTTGGAAGTCACGTTGCTCCATACCCATTAAACTTGATAGTAACTACAGGTAATTTACTCGTATTAATATTAACCATATTATATCCCTACAAAAAATAGACGTTTCTTAAGGACATAATCGTAGAAGCTTACGTTAACCTACATCGATACGTGGCACTTAATGCTACACATCTACATTAATCGACATTTTGCTATCACGCCCATATTTTTATTATATAAATATTACATTTAGTATACCATAAATACTAAATACACAAAATATTGTTTGTGCAGAGTTCATTCATCCTCCTCCGATGTATGATTTCCCGTTCCCAAGTGCGCAAATGCTGAAGAGATTGCCACCAGTGACGGCAGCGCACACGAATAGGTCCATAGGACTAAGCAAAATGACTGTATCTATGCTTGAGCGTTTGGAGGACAACCTTGAAGCTTCGGAAATCAAGCCAATGCCAGGATCGGCAGCGCAAGGCTTGGCTATCGCTGGCCACCCTTCAAAGGATGCAATGCGATACGAAAAGTCATCCATGATCATCTCTAAAGCATCCCAAAACTTAGTTTGGACGCGGTGCGCAAGGTTTGTAACAATATAATTTATTTGACAACATAGTATACAGATGAACAATGTTGAATGCTAAAATTATCGATGTCAGTGAGTTGTTTTGATAAACCAGCTTTGACCTTAGTCTTGAAGGACGGATTTAAAACTTTAAGGAAACATTGTTTTTACTGTAATGTATTCTTTGATATAAATTTGTAATTTATTACCTTTAAAGCTAGAATTTATGTATTTATTATTCCATATAGATTTGGTTTGGAGAACGATGAGTGTGCGAGCTTCATAAGTACCCTGAATTTGGGTGAGAGTGAATTTGGAGGTGAATGTGCGCAATTAGAAAGGTTTACTTGCCGGACATACAAGATGTCTTCTCGTTACCGCACTTTCGACGGCTCCTGCAACAACCCAGTTCGTTCTTCTTGGGGCCAGGCTCTCACCGGATACAAACGTCTCCTACACCCAAGATATGCCGATGGCATTGAAGAGGTTAGGCCAGTCATGGGTCTCAAAATTACTTCACTAACTACACACATTTCACTTGTAACTTATCAACGAATTATAGATCTTGTAATTCGATTGCAATCAATTTCTTTACTGTTTCAATTAGAGGGTCGACAGTTCAATTCTTCTCTTTCTCTTTCTATTTTTCCTCACAAGTTTTGCTCTATACATACATAAGTATCTATTTCATATCAAATTGTATTGCCGAATTTAGCATTAATGCATTTGAATTTCCTTCTATACATATTTTTATTTTCTTTCGCGAATGTTAGATAATGTATCTCAAAAGCTAAATATTAAACATTCGTTCGCAATCTTCGAATGTTTTGTCAACAAGTATCGTGTTATTGAATTGTTATGTATTTACAGCCGCGTCGTGCCTTGAGTCACAGAGAACTACCCTCAGCTCGGCTTGTGAGCACTAAACTAGTTAATAACCTGGATTTACCCAATGATAAGAAGACCATAGCGCTGGCTGTCTGGAGTCAGTTCGTGTACCATGACATGGTCCATACACCAGTTAGGAAAACTAGTAAGTTTTTAATTACATTATAAATCTAAAAATCTTTCTCGAAGATTCTATTAATATTCGGTTATAGAGCAAGCTAAATCATTTTACGCACTAAGAAAATATTTCATTATATAGACAAAATAACTATTACGCGTTAACTATAAGTTATTATTATGCAATGCTTGACAAAAACTATTTAATATAAAATTAATGCTTATAAGACCATAATGTGAGCTCTTACAACAACAACAATCTTAAAGTTGAATGACCTTCGTAAATTTTAAACCAAACAAAATACTTACATGATAATTGTATTTACATACTAACATTATTTAATCTACCTAATACATTTAATTTTGCAAATATATTGTTACTTACATTATCACTTCATAAAAAAATAAATCGTGTTCGACTGATGTGCTAGAACTTTCTAAAATGTTTATATAATTATGTAGCTATATTTTTATGTATGTAAAATTTGAAACGATGTTAACAACTATTTATTGTTTTATTATTTCATATAATACATTAATGCTTATTTAAAAAATATATTTCACGTTGTTAGCAGCTACACACATAATGGTTAATTATTACGTATTTACATGAGTCTCAAAAAAAATCTATTAAAAAAAACTTTAACAGATATGTAATGATTCTACGTTCTTAATTATTTTTTCATATTTTACTTATATTTATATAATATGTTATTCTAACAGTTCACACTGACCAAACGATCCGTTGCTGCGATACAACGGGCATGAGTCTGACCCCTCGGTACCGACACCCCAGTTGTATGCCCATCTCAGTACCAGACCAGGATCCGTTCTTCAAGAACAAATATATCAACTGTATGGAATACACACGATCTGTTACCACTTATAGAGGAGACTGCACTTTTGGAGCTGCAGAACAAGTAAGATACTTTTCTTTTGTCCTTAATTTTTTTTATTTTCATTCATCGTATAATGTTTATTTCGTAAATTACAAATTACGTTGAAAAAGTATTTATCTATGTAGTAAGCAAATTCCTGTTTTTAATCTGTAATTAAAAACAATTAAGTATATGCAATCTTTTGAGTTTGTTTACTCAATTTGCAATAACGTTTTAACTTATGGCGCAGTATATTGTAGTAAGCACTATAGTACTTATCATTTTATTACACTTAACATTTGTGTTATTGTTTTTTAATTTATATGTAAATTAAACTTCTACAAACTATTATATTATAAACTATATTCAATCACTTTTTACATTATTTTTGACGAACATAATATGCCGTAGAAAGTACGCAAAGTTTATTATGACATACTTGATAATTAGGACTTCTTTATGCATTATACAATTACTTTATTATGGGCCTGATAAACGATGTTTATGTGTATATTACTTCGGTTGACGTCACTGCGTGGTTTGTTGTATCAGTATATAAATAACCTTGCTTTGATTTCAAGTTATGTACAGGTATGAGTTCAAACATTAAGCAAATGAGCAAATATTATGTATTTATATGTGCTGTTTATGTACTGACACGTTTGTTACTTTTAATTTATTTAAATCCTACTCATATTGTAAATGTGATGTATATATGGATGTCTATTTGTTATTCTTTCACGCAAAAAGTGCTAGACCGATATAGTTGAAATTTGGTATATAGATAGGTGATACAATGGATTTACATATAGAATACTTTGCATCCCGGTATTGTTTCGGGAACGGAAACTGCTAGTTTACAATAAGGATAAGTTTTTCTGATTAATTGAAATAAAGGAAAGACGTCAACCTGTTTCTGAGTTAATCAATTAGTCATATCTTATTTGATCATTCGTTTGTTACGTAAAAGGAATGTAGCAAGTACTAGTTCAAGGCGCAGGAGTCTAGATGCACCGGTTTGGTCTATAAATAGTCCCCCCATACCTTACTTGTTGCATTCTCTCATAATAGACAAGTAATCGGTTACATGCCCCTAACATCAAGTCAACACGTGGCCTGAAGGTTGCCATTTAATATCAATTTAGCTAGAACACAGCTACGATCAAAATAAAGCCATTATAATTTTCTTGTTTACTGGCCAACTGGTTCTTTAAAGAATTCTTTAAGAGCAATTGATTACTAACTAGTTATAAGTAGTTTTAATTGAATTATATTTACTGTTGGTTGTATACGTTCAATTGTTTGCTTTGGACTTCGTAGCGTAGTAATTACGCGTCATTTTAAATATAATACATATGAGTACATTATTAGACTTTGTTTGAACTAGTAATTTCATATATATTATAATTAATTTACGTTGTCCTTGTTAAGTACCTATATCAATGTGTTCTATGAATAACATTGCAGAAGTGTTTATAAATTTAGGGGTAAAAATAGTACAAATTAACTAACCAGTAGACGGGCAGTAGGTAAGCCAGTACAAACTGCTGGCTAATGTTACAAATTGCGCAGTAAATATTGCAATTTGCATGCATTGCAAAAGATTAGCTGAGTTTCAAATGTTAGTGAGTAGAATAGTCGAGTCTAATTCAGATTTAATTAATCGACTTCAAAAAAGGAGGAGGCTTCTTATTATTATAGTCGGAATACATATTACTCTGAACAAGATATGAATTGATTATCAAGAATGACTATTTATCAAAACAAACTGCTCCTTACCTATATCAATGTGTTCTATGAATAACATTGCAGAAGTGTATATATTTAGGGGTAAAAATAGTACAAATTAACTAACTAGTAGACGGGCAGTAGGTAAGCCAGTACAAACTGCTGGCTAATATTACAAATTGCGCAGTAAATATTGCAATTTGCATGCATTGCAAAAGATTAGCTGAGTTTCAAATGTTAGTGAGTAGAATAGTCGAGTCTAATTCAGATTTAATTGATCGACTTCAAAAAAGGAGGAGGCTTCTTATTAGTATAGTTGGAATACATATTATTCTGCACAAGATATGAATTGATAAGCTGATTGTCAAGAATGACAATTTATCAAAACAAACGATAGGTTTTTATATATTTTTGTATAACACATGCCGATTTCTTATTACGTGATTAAAGGCATAGAGGCCAATCTTTAACGGAAAGTTACATTATACTTTCTGAGTAATCAATTGTTTTCATATGTAGCACACACAAAAGTAGGTTGCTATCGATAAGCTATACTTCTAAGATTATGTACTAAAATGCTTTGACATCTTAACATAATACGTTATTATTATATTATGTTAAAACCCATTTTCAGTGTAGATTAAGAAAATTACAATTATTATGTAAAATCTGGTTACACAATAATAAATAATTAAGGAATACTAAATTATAAATTAAACACTATGATATTTCAACAATATATTTCATGTCATGGACACTAAAATTATCGATTTTATGATTTACATTAGGAGTTAATATTTCGCAAGTGTGCCGCCTTTTGCAAATTAACGATAGAAATAAAACCAATTTTAATATCGCTTTCTTAATCTAATTTATTTAAATACTAGCTGTTGCCCTCGACTCCGTCCGTGTCTTACAACCCTTTTTTTCCAGTTAAAAACTAGCCTATGTCTTTTCCAAGGACCACCAGTGTACCTACCAGTGTAAATTTCATTACAATTACAATTCAGTTGTTTTGGCGTTTAAGCGTAACAGACAGACAAGAGTTACTTTCGCATTTATAATATTAGTAGGGATGTATAATTTATATTTTATCTTGTTAACAGATGAACCAAGCCACCCATTTCCTGGATGGCTCACACATTTACGGTACAAACAGCCGCGAAGCCGCAGCTCTGAGAGAAAAGACTGGAGGACTTTTGAAGACTTCCAATATCGATGATGAGGAACTGTTACCTCTGGTATCAAACCCCGTGGAGAAGTGCCTTGTTAAAAGTAACGACGCTGCTTGTTTTAATGCGGGTAAGATTTCTTTATACATTAATATATTTAAAAAAAAAAACAATTTTATGAAAATATAATTAATTAACATTTAAGTTTAGCTTTGTGTATGTTTGTGTATTGTTGTATATATATCTAGTTTTTGTAGACTACTTGTCTACTTCAAATTTTACAAAAAAATATGTCTGGAAGAAATCACTTATTAGTGATAAGGCTGCCTTATTAAATTTTCCCTATTTAGTACATTAAGTCAGTAAACAAAATACAGGCTAAATAAATAAATACCTACCTAAGTTTTGAACTCTATTCAAAGTAAACGTTCTTGAAATTTGTGTGTTACAAAAATTTATGTCATACTTATTTATTTGTTATCCAACAGGTGATGTGCGAGCCAACATGCACCCCTGGCTAACAGCAATACACGCATTATTTGTTCGTGAACATAACCGGATAGCTAGAAGCTTAGCTGGCCTTAATCCTGAGTGGAACTCGGACAAACTCTACCATGAAGCTAGAAGGATTGTGGTCGCTGAACTTCAACATATCACCTACAGATATTGGCTGCCTGCTTTGACTGGTAAATATAACAATAATTATACTAAATTCTTTATAATAATATTATTTTTCTAAATTAGTTCAAAATATCTATTTAGGTACTATATCTAGAAGAGATAATTTAAAAAGTTTATAATGCTTATATTATATAGGTAGTGATTACTACCTTAAATGTTATATTAACTAATAACTAGTATACCTATACTCATTATTAAGTTAATATATCATTGTTTTTTTTAATATTAAGGGTTTTTATTAAAGGGGCTTGGAATAATTACAAAAGTTTGGTTATGCTTGTATAGGTATATAGCAATTACTACCTAAAATGTTATTATATGCGTTTATAACTAGTATACCTATATTAAATAATATATTATATTAAGATTAATCCCTAAGAATAAACGAAATAATAATTTAAATTTCCTAAACCCTTTTGCTTATTTAAAGTCAACAAAAACAAAGTCTTTAACATCACCATGAACCGCAATAATCTTACGAAAAGACATTAAGCTTATGAATAAATTGAGTAAATAAATATTAGATAACAAGTCATTCTCTACCGTCGTGACTCGTGATCACGGCAAGGCGTTTAGAGACACGTGCATAGCAAAATATACTTATGTTCGAACATATTAAATATCAATTGACTTCCATTTACTTTAATTACACATCACGTGTATACTAGAGTGTGTACTCTACTATTTTTGTTACACAATACACATCCGTCTGCTATCACAGTAATATAATAATCTGATAGCTAACAGAATGTAAATTATCAGATAAATGTTTGTATAGACGCTATGTATGATAAAGTATGTGACACATTCTTCAAGTTCAAAACTTGTTGTGAGACTTTCACTTGAGAGATTCGAAATTTAATTTTGGGACGATTAACGGTAGGTAATGTAATATAGCAGTATAAGGATTGTCTTTGTTCTTGCTGTATACTCTTAAGTCTTACCCTATATCTACCCTTTCAGAACTTGCCTTAAGAACTATCCTTGTACTCCATGGATAGTAAAAAAAATAATTAAAAAAATTGGTTTAGTTGTTAATTATACAATTTAATAATACCGTTAAACATAAGCGTATCATCCAGTATTTATTAAAATACCATATAATAACTACCATCTGAAAGACATGAAAGTTACCTAATTGTTTAATTATTATTTGTTTAAATATTTTTTGTTAATACAAAGGATTAATTACTTTTTCTTGTTACAGGTAAAGCACTTGATGAACTATATGAAAGTTATGACACCGGCTACAACTCAGACACAGACCCAACAATCACCAATTCCTTTGCTACAGCGGCATTCCACTTTATCAACAGCTTGCTTGATCAAGACATAGAATTGATAGATGATGAGAACAATGTGACGTCATCGCGTCTCTCTGACTATTACTTCAGGCCGGAGCTGTTGGTGAAGAAAGGAAGCTTGGAGAAAGTTGTACGGGGCATGGTCACTCAAAAGGCTCAAAGGATGGACTTCAACTATGATGATGATGTAAGTCATTTTATTATTTTATGCATATCTTTAACTATATTAAGTTAAATAAAATTAACACTGCCTTATGGTATTTTATAAGAAGTATTTCAAAGGATATTTTCCCACTTATGATCATCGTATTCAAGAAATTTGGGACAAATTTTAATTATAGAAAGTGTATGAATTATTGAAAAATTATTCATCAATAATTAATTATATAAAATTATTTATTTCAACACTAAACAATTGCTGCTATAACTTATAAAATTACGTAAAAACTTTAAATTTTATTTGCCTATATGCGGAGGCACTGATTTTTGAAATGATATGTCGCATGCTATATAAAATAAATATTTCTTACTTGTCTCTTATTTCAAATAATAAACATAAAATATACATCAAATATTTAATTATTATCATAGAATTTGCTATACATTGTGTTATTAATTGTTATATATTTCATTACTGCGGGATGCAAACTTCACCTTTGGTTCTCTTTTATTTAATATATATGAATTGTAACTTTACTAAACAAGTATTACTAAATATATTACTAAATAATAAATAAGTATAAAATCTGATTCATAAAATTTAAATACTGTTTAAAATACATTACAATAGTTGTTTTCAATATTTTGAATGTCATGCGTTGTCCCTTTGCCTTTGCTAAAAATATACTTTAAACATATTTAATTTCATGGTCATGATTCATGCATTTCCTTTTATTTCTACATTCTATTTAATATAGGTACTTAAATTGTCTTAAAATTGTAAATGCAATTTATAACCTAATACTGTGTACAGGGTGCCAGCTCTTACTAACCAATAATTGTAATTTTGAAATTTTTTGTTTCTAAAACTTGGCTAAAAATATAGTTTTTTCTTTAAACTTTTGATACTGAGGAATAAATAAGAATATAAGCAGATTACTAAGTACTTATTTAGAAACAAGGTTAGATTGAATGTTTTCATGTGGTTCATTTGATGAAATCCTATAATATATGGTGTCTTTTGTTTGAGAATGCTTTATTTGATATATATTTTTTAAAATATTGAGTATAACTCAATACAAAGTCTATATTTGGCTAGTCAATGTGCCTTGAAACTTGTTAATATTTACAAATGACAAGGCAAAGGAATATCCTTACCATGTTCAATGTCCATATAATATATCCACCATTTGTAAGTTTTTGTCACTTCAAGTTTCCTTGATGTCTTTGAACAAAAAATTATTCTTAACAAATAGGTAGTTACATTATAAGAAATTTAATGTAGTACTTTACAAAAAAAATGCTTCGAAAGATGGTATTCCATTAAATAGTGTGTAACATACAAACAGTAACTTATTTACTTAGCATTTTACCTGTTACCATTGACTTATTCATTCTTATAATTACAATTAATACTTCATTGTATTGTATGAATCCGGTTGTGGTAGCATTTGTTTCGATCTATGTACGTATAGATGTCGCTACAACGCATTAGAATCGCGCAAACAATATGTTTTTATTTATCGTATAAATAGTTGAGGGTTATATTTCTCTGCTGACGACCAATAAAAGGTTGTTGGTTCGATTCCTACATATTTTTGCAGTGCGAAGCGTACTAACTTGGCGCTAATCACACTTATTAGCTATCTAGGTATCCTTTGCCATTTCATCATAAATAGAATAGAATAGAATAGCTATCTAGGTAATGTAGGTAACTAGGTAACTAAAACAAAGTTTTTAACAAGAGATATTGCGTATAGTGACTACTGTAAACTATACTTAAGTATGCATATTAGACAGATAGACATATGGTACCATTGACTTGTAAGAAATTGCATACACTTTTAAGAAAATACTTTGGATGAAATAAAAACCGTCTTTGCATTTTATGTTTTATAAATTGTATGCAATTATATATTGTAGAAAATATAAGGAAAACCTCAACAATTGAGGTTTGTTTGAATCAATCCAAAGTTCATTTACCATTACAGTAAATACTTGTACATAATAATCAAGTTTTGAATGTTTCCAGCTCCGTAACCACTGGCTGGGAGGTTTGGACGTGCTAGCAATAGATGTGCAACGTGGTAGAGACCATGGTCTACCTGGATATGCGCAGTACAGGACGTTTTGTGGCCTGCCCGTTGCTACTGCATACTCACACCTTACTGATGTCATCCCACAGGAGGTTTGTCGATATCTTAATATATATAAATTACGTGACGCTAAACTACTGAACCGATTTTTAATTTAATTTGCACACCGTGTGCAGTTTGATCCAACCTAAAAGATAGGATAACTTACATCCTGGTAATTGCCCAGGGAAAAGGAACTACGCGGTTAAAACCGCGGGGAACGGCTAGTACATATTTATAAATTTAGTACAATTAATTACTTATAAAAGACTATAGAACTTATTGAGAGTATTATATGTTAATGAAATTTTAAATCAAAGTAGCAATCAAGGTTTATAGACTAATATACAAATTATCTACAAACATTGACTATTCATATTAAAGGAAAATGTAATAAACCTAATAAGTAATTGTTATATAGCCGATAGTAAAATAATGAAATAGTGCCATGTATCATAAATTAGTATTGACTTAAAATTTCATACTTTCCAATGTATAATTCGTTTTACTGTTCATATTAATTGTAGAGACATGTAACAAGTATGTTTTTATTAATTGTAGACACTCGACAAGCTAGCAGAGGTGTATGAGCAAGTGGGTGACATCGACCTGGTGGTTGGTATGATGGCTGAGACTCCGCTCCCTGGCTCTCTGATAGGGCCCACTGCTACCTGCTTTTTGCGTAAGTTGTACTATATATTAGCACTAATATTACACTAGATCCAAGATTTAAACTACATATCAAGGGATAGAATCTTTGAAAATGTTTCTAACCCATACAAACCAATAAACATTTATACTACATACATAAACACAATTTAACATTGGCATGGAATTTTAAATGTATATAATAATAATGTATTTCTTTCCATTTGTTCCATAAATAATGGACACAGTAATAAATATATAATCTATGTATACAGATTATATGAGTATACAGGGAAACCTTTTTTAGAAAGTGTGCTTTTAAAATACAGTACAGTGGTATTTTAATTAGAGTGGCTTGGTAATTGTTCATTAATTTATGTGTTCTAAACTATTAAGTACAGTAAATATATACAGTAGTAATAACTACTGCATAACAATTGGGTTGATTTGGCTTCATTTACTCGTTCACTACTTGCAGATAGAGTGATTCAAGAGGAAGGCCGAGGCGGGTACCTAGTTATAACCCCCATATTGTATGCATAAATGTAAATATATAGAGAAATGTATGTAATATTGCAGGCGAGCAGCTATGGCGCACGCGGTCAGGCGACCGTTACTTCTACTCGCACACGCACGAAGCGGGCAGCTTCAGCAAGCGCCAGCTCGCGGAACTGAAGCGCGCCTCGCTAGCGCGCCTCATATGCGACAACACTGACGTCACGGCCACGCAAAGAGACATATTCCAGCCGCCATCTGATATGTATGTCACTTTTTATTTTTTTTTAATCTTTAATAATCGCCAATCGTGTTGCGTAATCCGTAGGCAGCTGAACCGATGTCTATAAATATTTTTTAGTATTCATCAAAAAAGGTGGGTAGAAAGTAACGGGTAGGATATGTAAGATTTTTTATTAAAAAATACATCACATTTTATTTGAATGAATATATTATGACTGGGTAACACGCTATGTAACGTAACGCGTTACTACTACAGTTTATCTGGCTTCTCTTTCTCAAGCATACGCAATAGTAGGTCTGTCCCACTCCTACCTTATATTATGATTTTAGTCAGGCGTTCCTGGAGGCCCTGAAAGCTTTTTATTTTTTGTTTTGAACTACAATTACAGCTTATTAATTGAGAGGATGAGGTTAATATGTTGTCATAAGATTTTTTTATAATCGAAAATTTATAACTTAAGAATAAAACTCAATGCGTTATAAACAAATTTATGTAACAAGAGATTAATTATTATTTTTTTAATTTTATAGCAATCCTGTCGTTTCCTGCGATGAAATCAAAAGAGTGAATCTCGAGGCATGGCAAGACCCCGCACAACAACCTGACATCTTGACGAGAACCAACAAATGGATCAAAAACAAAGTTGCAAACTCCAACTCTACCAAGTAGACTGATTTAGATTAGTTTTATATATATTTAAAATTTAAATGCGTAAATAAAAATGAAATTGTCAATACTTTCCATAATTAATAGTTGTTTTATAATTGCACAATTTTGTATTATGTTTTTGAGTTGTTTTTGCAATATATTAAAACTTCTGCTCACTGACACTTCATTTTTATTTACATAGTATACTGGTGCCTACTGAAATTTACTATTAGGATATTAAAAATGCTTCAGTAATTCTATGTTCCTAATATTTTGAAACATATGTACTAGGCAGTACATATTTGAATAAAAGTAGTCGCAATAAGTATTGTATTTTATCGTTTTTATAAACATTTTGAAGCATTTTGACTATTCAAACGAATCATAAAGTATAGATGTTTATGACATTGCACAGACTATGCCTACTCAACCATAGATAAATAATCTCATAAGCGAACATATACGCATTTTTTATTAAGATTAAGGTTGTGTAAATGAGTTGTAAAATGACAATATGTGTTTGATTTTGTGAAAACGTAATTTAAGAACATATCGAAGCATTTATTTGCACCGAATTTGTGTTGCAGTATTTTAGTTAGGTTATAAATGAAACCACGTTGATGGAACTTGGGTTTTATGACCGAGTTTCTGTCCCTTAAGGACGCCATGAAAAGTGGCTGTGATAACGTGTGTAAATCGTAGTTAAGACGCTAGTCTTTCAAGATCCATATGTTAAAAGATCTAGAAAACTCAATGCAATCGTCTTCTACTAGATAGCCTTGATTTTTTAAAACCAGCACTATAGTGTAATTTTCTTTACTTTAAGGGTCAAACTAATTATCGCCCTATTTCTACTCCTTAAGATGGTATTTCATTAGAAAGTGAGATAGAGCATAGACAATTTGACGTATGGCTATGAAGTTTTCACTGCCATAGATTATTATAGACGATTCCAATTAGAAACATGCTTAAGATTGTTTTTGGCACAATAATTTACATTGGTCAAAGATAAAATCAAATGACTAACAATTTGAGATTGGCTGTGTTTAAAAAACTATATTGGCAATATTGAGATTTATTTATTATTGTGTAAAAAATAAAAAAATAAATGTTGACGTTAAATAATGTATTTTGTGTATAATTTACCAAAGACTGTTTGAAATTATAGTGTTATATTAAGCGTCTCGATTGATTATGAATTTATGTCAGTGAATTAGTAAGGAGATTTTAAATAAAAAAAGAGTAAAAATGGCGTTATTACAATTATAGTATAAATAGAGCGATAATTTCTGTCTTTATTTTTGTTATGATCTTGCCCTCTTCGAAAATCGAATTTTTGTTATTTTCAAAAGATCATAGATATTGTGTAATACTTTGTTTAAAACTGTAATTGGTGTAATCTATATTTTTGTAATCAGGGTGTTAATGTTAATTTATCCCACTTTTGTTTAAGACAATAAATCTTATTTATCAACTTCTACTAAGCATTTTATTGATTATATTATCCTTATTTCACTTTTCATTACTTATTATATACGTAAACCTTCCTATTGAATCATTATACCTGACAAAATAAATCCACATGAAAATTGCGTACTTTTAAAGCATGCATAGAAACATACAAGAAACGACTTTTATACTATGTAATGATGGAATAGAATACATATACTTTTTTATAAGTAAAACTAGCTGTTGCTCGCGACTTCGTCCCCGTCGGATCTATTTCTATTATTATGTTATAGTGAGTCAATCTTAGAAGATAGACATATACTGTCGCGGACTTTTTTTTAGATCATTTAAAGAGCAATAATTCTTTCATACATATTATTTTTGTATCTTGAACCGTTTTCGCAGCGCACGCAAAGGAAGCCCTCAAAGATGAATAATTTTCCCCGTTTTTTCCATATTTTCCATTATATCTTCGCTCCTATT
>DWAJ01002377.1:0-17810 GCA_018238005.1 Eurema mandarina
TCATCGGACGAAACACAATGACACCTATTACTAGATGTCATTATTTGACGCCGATTTTCTGTGGGAGGGTGGTTCCACCCCGGGCGAGCCGGCCCAATGTAGCCCTAAGGCATGGCTCTACCACCTATGAAATTTATGTAATTTATTTATATTATATATTATGTTGCTAGCTTTAATATTTGTTTTTGGTATGGAAAATAATTGACTTGGGAAGAGGTTTTTTATTAACTTAAGTAAATACAGGTTTTTATTGTAAAAAAACAACTTGAGTCGATTTTTAATATGAAATTAAGTATAATACCGTTAATTTGAAATCTTACTATTTTTCTTATTACTTTTAACCAGGAATATATTAATCATGTTCTAAAGGAAACCATCCACATCTTACATATAACAATCGCACAAACTTATAAAGCAACGAGCGAGCGTTGAATTTAAAACAATTCGTGTAAATTTTTCAGCAAACACAAGTTGCAAGTATGCAAGTTTACGCGATCGGGCTGTTTGCTCGCGGACACAAACTTAGAACATTCGAATCAAAATGTAGATGAGGTATTACACAGTCATGACATTTTTACGTGTTCAGATACGCGTGATTATCATATGTAAGACGTTTCTTACAAGTTTTAAACTCAGCGAACCGCGTAACTCAGCTCGTATGTTTGATTTACTTTGATACTTTGTATTAATATTAAAATGAAGGTACGGGACTTTTGGTTACCGTCTAACAACATTTACGTATTTTTGTAAGGTACATAATACTTATAATATATAGTCTTTGTTTTACATATCTGTTGTAGTGTAAGGTTCCTAAGTGAGTCAAATGTTAGTAAACATATTATGTTAATAAAAAATTTAAATATGAATCGACAAGAAATTTTTTAATACCTTATAGCGAACAATTTGATTGCCGTCAAAACATTCCAATAATGTTCCCTTTAATATAATATACGCTCCCTCAGCCGGTAGTTAACAATAATATGTAAATACGTCCCAGGAGCGATCTAGACAATACCGATCATTAGGACTTGGTTGAAGTAATGCGGAATTATCACAAGTGAGCGCTCCTCGAGAGGTCTGCGCGCCTGGTACTTTACCTGATTTAACTCGCACGCTTCTTAGTTGCCGTGACTTTGTCTACTTATTTTACTTTAAATATAATCTTTTATAGTGTTTAAAAAGTAAAAGTATCTTTATTGAACTATGCTTCCTATATTAATTAAGTAACTAACACTTTTGAATCGTCATGGTATTACAAAACATTTACCACCGGTTCGGAAGGCAGTTTCTACAGAGAAGAACCGGCAAAAACTCTGATAGTTTCTCTTTTTTAAAATAAGAACATACAATTGTAAATATAAAAAAAAACTCGACTATTATAATATTTATATTTTTAAAATAAACAGTTGCCTGCTTGAGTGCGATGTTAAATTATCTCACCTCTTAACTGCAAATAAATTTTGTTCAAATTGCATAGAATGCCTTTGTTTCACAATTTAATAGATTATATTATAAAATATCAAAGATAAAATAATGGTAAGATTCAAATTTTTTAACAAATAGCAACATTCTAGCTAGTTAGGTAATGCTTAAAATTCTCTGGCACACGTAAAATGATTTAACCAGAACAATAAATAGACATAACTATACATCGTATTTTATCTGAAGCGATGTAGACTGAATCTCGAACTAGGGACCGTAAAAATAATGAGCTAGCGGCCCTCCAGTTTCCACCGGCTATATTATAATCAAAGTTTTTTGCACATTTGACAGTACTTCTGTTTTGTTCGTTTGTTCTGTGTAGTGAATTTATTTGGCAATTTTTATCGTACGTAACTATGCTATTTAATTTTAAAGTTTAAAAGAACATTTGTCAATCGACACCATTGAATAATTTTTAATAGCTTTACTCATATTTTTGAGTTACTCACCTTAAATAGGTAGTGAGATAATTTGTAAAATCATTTCTTTGTAACTATGTATGCAGTAAACCAAAATCAATGTGAATTCGTATTTCTATAAGACATAAAATATCATATGGAAATGTCGAACCAATTTTGAAATTTCTTTTATAATTACTAATTCACAATATTTATCAGTGTTTTCAAGTAATATATATCTAAAAATAAATATTAAATAACTTAATTCATAAAATACTAAGCTTACTGACTCAAAGATAATCTCGTTAAGTCATTAATAATCTCGAGATTAACCGGGAAAAAAATAAAACCCTTTAAAAACCTATCTTCATTGCGTCGAATTCGATCACCATAAAACACGCCTAATTGCTCGACGTAAAAAGATAAGGCTGTAAACAAGTATACCGTGGAGTTAAGTTTGTGAAAAATCTTGCAATACTTTCATAGGATAATAGTCTGTATTGTGTGAGGGTAAGGTCTGTTGTAGCGTAGCAGGTCTTGGTTGTTTGAGTCGCGAAGGAGTGATTATGATAACGCCTACGTTTGTCTAACACGCGAGGATCTATACTCTATATTGTAGTCCATAAGCTCAGCCCGTGGTTTTACTTGCATAAGTTTTGTTTTAATTCTAGTATAAAAATATCACATGGATTTAAACTACCGAACCTAAAAATTAAATGTGGAAATTTCACATTGTGATTTAAAATAGGATTCAATTTTACTTGTAATTTATCCGTTATCTAGTTACCATAGTACAAACTCACCTTAACGCGAGACTGGATGATACTATGGCTAAAGAAAGCATGCTGAAGTATTATTATTCTTATAAGATTATTTTAAACTAAAAGAGTTAAAGCTATATAAAAACCCTGTTTATATTTAAGACGCTCCATAAAGATAAAATAATTGATAACAATTTACAAATTCATATTTCAAAGAGTCCCCGATAACAGAATAACGAAGTTGGAGCTATTGAAGTTATTATCAGTTTTCAGATCACGTTAGAGGCTCAATCTGTTTTATGTTATCTTAGTTAATAATGAAATTCAAATGTATAGAATATCGCTCATCTTTTTTTTTATAGTAACATTATCAATTCTCTCGAGGCGACCCTATGTCCCCTGTCGCAGGCAATAGCTAGTACATTTTGTACTAGCTGTTGCCTGCGACATCGTCAGCGTGGACTTTCATATAAACTTTGGACCTTTCCCCCCTTTTTACCCTTTTTTCCAATTAAAAAGTAGCCTATGTTTTATCTCAGGCTCTAGACCATCTGTGTACTAATTTCAATACAATCGGTTCAGTAGTTTTTGCGTGAAAGTGTAGCAGTCAGAAAGACAGACAGAGTCACTTTCGCATTTATAATATTAGTGGGGATTATGTATATTTAAGTACATACTTAAATGTGAGTTATGTCTTACATATCCAGTATAAATTAACATTGTGTATTATTAAATATTTAATAGTCTATTTTATTGCACGTAACTTCATCAAAAGTATTACTGAATAGATTAAAGGATTCTGCTTGCCAACATTGTATATTTTTTTTATATCTAATAGTCTATGTTATTGCAGGTAACTTTAGTTATTATTATCGTTGCGTTACGATGCAAGATGCGTGAAACCGTTGCAAGTTGAAACTTAAACCGTTAAGGTAACGGCGCCGTCGCGACTGGAACGGTCAAATGGTTCCGTACATCATGCTTCGATACCAGGTTATTCTATTAAATTGCGAGTTTTTTGCGAGTGCAAGTTTGTGAGATTTTTACGAGTTGACGTGTCTGTAGAATCCTATAGATGAAGAGTTTAAGACTCTTTGTTGTTTTAGAAGAAAATGAGTGTGTTTGTTTCTTAAGTTAAAAATATTTTATTGAAGCTTATAAGCAATTTTACTTATTAAAAACTTGTAGTAGCTTACAATGATGGAATCCTTTTAAAAATATGTTAGAAGTCATTATTACTTTACTAATAATCGCTATTAGGAAGTCTCTAATAGTCTTTTAACTTAGATATGATTTTAGAGATTGTTGAATAAATTTATTTTAATATATAAAATAATAGGTAACATTCGTGCGCCTTTGTTTTTTTATTAACTGTGGGAATTTTTCTCACGGATACCGCGTCCTTTTCGGGGTTGTAGAAGGTGGTATGTAGTACTTACATGAAATGTTGCCGCTATCGACTAAAATCTACAGGCGTTCCTCCTTGCATCCTGATATAAGTAGCGGAGCTCCTTGGTTTTGCCAAGTTAGTAAAAAGTGTCCAAGGATTGAATTAAAAATTCATGTTTTATCCGCATACTTAATATCAGAAAAATTCATTGAATAGTTTTTCGTTGAAGACTATATTTGGACTCTCTGCGTAAATGTTTCTTTCTTTCAACACGCTTACTCCCAAACTTCCCACTAGCAGGCACGACACACAAATATTTCGGACAGTTACAATATAAATATTTATGGGGTTTTTCACAGAGCAGCTAGGGTGCAGGTATCTTGGCATCTGGCCAAAGAATTGTTTTCCTGTCGCCGACGAACTTACATCGGTTTTTATCGCAGGCCTTTATAGCCGATTGTATGCCAAGTGCGGAAGATGACAAGCATGTTGTTATGCATGCGAATATTGCTAGAAAAAGCTATATTGGTAGCTGAGCTGAAGCTAAGGAGACTTTCCTTTGGAGTTTAGAAGTTAAGACTTTAATATAGGTCTTAGTGCATGGTGCATTCTTTGTACTGAGTTTAATAAATCTATATAACTACGTCATTGTCTGAAACATTTCCCTTTAAGTGTAATCTCACTTACTACGTACTATACTTACGTAGGATACTTTATATACCGGTATAGCCTAACCGGAAACTATGCGAATAAACCCGCGGGGCACGTCTAGCAAATAAAACGGTACCTAAGAATTCGAATAATGAAATTGGGAACCACCGCAGCGTTCCCTGTTTATTTCTAAGCGTCTTGGGCCTAAATAATTAAAGTTCGCAGGAACTATAAATTAAGCAGCCTAATGAAATTCGTGAGGCCTCGCAACGGTCCTAATTTAGATGCGGTATTATCTGGTTTCACGTATTTTTAGTGAAATTTAAGGGTGAATGTAAATTGTTTGTCAGTGTATAAAAAATAGTGGCATTGCGTGCTTTGGTAGGCGTGGAGCAAATGGTAGGAATAATAATAGAATTTTTATCTATTTAGAGATTATCTTTACTTGAATAAATAGGGTGTAAGGAGATTTCTTCACTTTTAACTAATATATTAAATGAGTTATTAATTACATATAGGTTTTACTTAAAATACAAGACCGGTAACCCACACCAGAGCTGTCAAGCTCTGCGAATGTTTATGGGCGGCGATGACCACTTTCCATCAGGTGGCTCGCCTGTTCGTTTGCCCCCTATGTTATAAAAATAATGTAATAAGAGCGAACGTGCATTATTTTATTCATTATAAGGCAAGGAGAAAGCTGCGTGATGTGTAATAGGAATGAAAGTACACAACCGTTTCAGCTAATCGGATATATAGAATTCAATCTGAGTTGGTTTTTCAAAGCAGTCTTGAAGCAACTACAAAAACAGCAGTCTAATCGTTAATGATATCGAGTTACCTCACTGATGTACCAAAAAAAATCGCTTCAGCTAAGCGTACCCTTATATAATTTTATCGCTGTTGCCAGTCTTTTGCGGCAAGCCCTAAGCAATTATACAGCAAGTGTATGCGTGGCGTTATCAGTGATTATGCGTTATCTAACCCACCGTTCTATAGAAAGGAAAAATAGCGTGTTTGCTCTTCGTCAGTGTATAATCGATTAGAAACAAGCTCGGTAAAGCTAAAATTGACTTGCGGTTTTGCCTGTGCTGCCATGCTACAGATTAAATGGTTTCTTATTGAATTCTTTAACATGGCAAGATTATTTGGACATATTTTTTCTGATACGTGTAACTTAACGATTTAACAAAAATGTCTCACTTGGTAGATCGCAAAATTATTCTTAAAAACTGTGTATTTATATTGATAACTTTTTTTATGATAAGTTTTATGTTTCCGATGCGTCCGATGACATTCAATACTTATATTATGAATCGTCATGGTGTTAGAAATACTACACGTATATCTATGACGAATCAAAGATACTATTATCTGTTGAATAAAGATAGTTCGCTTGATTTGCGTTTTGACTTGAAAAAAAAAAAACATTTATTGAAAATTATTACATAATTTACATTTGCACATCATCCACAGAAGGTTTCCCTGTGTTGTGGAAGACTGGCTCCTTTAACATTATTTAATAATGTTTAGTTTTTATACATACATATTGTTGTTAGAATAATTACTGCATTAATTTTCGGGTTTGTGTGTGCTTTATGTGTGGATTGTCAGTACTTAATGGTATTAACTTTTGATTCCTTAATATAAATAATTGTAAATAAAAGTAGTTATCTATTTACTTTTCCAAGAGCCTTTCTTTTCAGCGTCAAGCGAAAATATACGTAGTAAATTCGTAAATACGTCAATAGTGACCTATTTTGGGGACGCATAAGAGGGCCTGGCCTCTCAGATAAGGAGGGAGCCAGCGAGGCGGATAATTGTGAGGGATACCTGCCGATCGATTACTTTGATAGGATTAAGATTGGTTAAATGACACCAAGAAGGCAGTCTTTGGCGCGAGTCAGGTAAGAGTGTTTTTCTTGTTAACTGTACTGCGTTTTTTTTAATCGTGTGATTGGGATAAATTGGTAAAGGGAATATGATTGATCGCAAATGTAGAAAATGTAAGCATAACCATAATTGAACCCAATACTATAAGCAGTCTGAAGGAATAGATAGAAAGAATAGAAAGATAAAAGTGAATAATTATGATTATAATGAAAATGAAACATTCAAAGAATAAGGCTATGAATCAATACAGCTAAAATGGGAGTCTAGGAGTTAATAATTAAGTTTTTGTAGTGTATATTTCTTTCTAATCATCGACGTGCCCTAAATGTTGGCAATAACATTTTGTGCCGGTATTGGTTGGCTATCTTTAGTAGACGAAGTTTTCACTTCAGTTAAAATTTAAGTAATACTCTCTCTTCATAGGCTGATCGTTGAACAAAAAAATATCACTCCTTAAAAGGAAGAAAGATTAATAAAAAGCTTTCACAACGTAATAACAACTCCACACATATATCAATAACCTCGTCCATCCGAACATTTGTATTCAGCCCCAGCCCGCTATATCTTTTTATATCCACGGTTTAATAAGCCCTAACTGTGACCTCAACGCTCGATATATTGCTTATAGCGTCAAGGCGATAGACCTGCAAATCGAGGTTTAAAATAGACGTTAGGTGATGTCTTTAAAGAAGGTACTTTAGAAGCGTGCTGGGAAACGAATTATGTTTGAATGAGTTTTACCCGCTTTTGTGCATGCATTATACATATGTGCATGCATTATATATCTTCCTTTAGATAACTTTATCTGATAAAAAAATCATCCGCGTGAAAATCAGTTGCATAGTTTTAATAATTTAAGCATACATAGGGACAAACAGAATAAAGCGACTTTGTGTTTTACTATATTGTAAGTCAAGTATATTTTTATTAGTTTAGAAATAAATTGGATCTCATATGTTTTAGTAAATAATAGGCCACTGAAGACTTTCACATAATGGTAAGTGATTATATCCGATTCGCTCCTAGCTGTCGGCACGAATCTGTCTGCGCAGAAGTCAAAAATGGCCGAGGGGACGGCGCGGCGCGCGGGGCGCGTGATCGTCGGGTGCGCGAGCGTTGATTGGTTCCCTAGTCGTGTTGTCTTTCTCGCACCAATAAGTCAATTACGAGCGCGATTGTACCGATGCGCAGCTATTCTCGTCCAGCGCTAAACATCCGTGCCGCGATCTATACTCTTTAAAAGAGTAAAGAACTAAAGAACCATGGGTTATGTTGGACTTGTACCCGTCATAACCCCACTTTTTTTCGACCTTAAAGGACTTATAACCTAGTAAAGAGAGTAGAAATATAAAGACATCCCCCTTCAAAACGCAATAACATCTATGACGTAACTCCATAACTTTACGCCTTTCTATGCTGATGTGTCGTAACCTTTACGTGTGTTTATACGTCTACGCGAAGGTGTTACAATGATTAGGCCGACTTTATAGCCGCAGTGAAATTTGCCCTTTCAAATGTTATGGTTATTGTTTCCGATACATAACGCGGTAACGTGTAAATTTTATTGTACGCAATTATAAGTTTAGCTAACGCCCCACGGCTTTGGACTCGTAAAATTCCAATCCGTTGTTTTTTAAAGATTTTTTTTTATGGTAATATGACTCTATTCTTTGGAGAATTTTCAAAATTGGATTATCAGTTCATAGCCTTCTTTTTTTTAAAACTTAGAACTTTTATCTTTTTATAATAATATTAAGTATAGGTAGATTTTATTTAATTTCGGGTTGTTAATGGGTAAGACATACAACGAGGGCGGCGCTGATCACTTCACAACGATAGAAATTGACGTTAAGAAAGAAAAAAGAAAGAAACATTTATTAAGAGACCAAAGATTGTTCTTAATATTCTTATTACCTATTCTTGTATTGCCACACTGTCTAGTATAGGCGGCATGATGATCAAATTTGCGTATGAAATATTCATATTGGCATAAAATAAATACCTACTCCAAGAATCAATTCGCTTTCCTTCCAACTGACGACAGGCCGATATAAATACTCTTCATTATTCAAAGGAATAGCATGAAAGAATTTTATGTATATTTTTTTATATAGAACCCTTTTGTTTAAACAACATGACATCAAAGACGTAATATTGGCTCGTTTATATGTATGTGACGGGAGGAAAATTTTCTTTCACTTTCTTTGACGTCGAGGAAATGTCTTGAGTAAATATTGTTAATAACGGTAGTAGGCTTTTTTGAATGACGCAGTATTTGCCTTGTTTTTTTCATTTACATTTTACATACAAATGTACACATTATTACCAGAATTTAAAAAATAACAGAACATAAGAGCAATACTTTATGTCGAAAACCTATAATCTATGGGTTTCATTTCTACCTAGAGTTGATTTATTTAGTCTTTTCCTGTCTTTTACATGCTCAAAAATAGGTATAAACAATTTATTATCCATCTGTCAAACTTTAATTGTCTGTGGTTTTATTCTGTTTAAAATATTTCAAATCTTTAATGTACTGTATATCTTATGTCTTATCGTTAATGAAAAAAAAAATCATTATATGAGACATTAATAAAAACAATAAGGGATCACCGTTTCGGAAAGCAATTTCTAAAAAGAAGAACCAGCTAGAAATTATGTTAGTTGTTGTTATATAGGTACATAGAAATCGCAATATTATCTATAGCATTCAAATAGAATAGCATAAAAATTTCACCTCTAAACTAGTTAGTTTATCCAAGAAACAACAAACAACAAAGACGTGGAAATAGTGAACTATTTTGAGTAAAGTTTCATTAATTAGACAAAGTGCCGTTATCTCTTGGGATCGGTCATTAATTAATGGTTCTCGCTTATTGGTCTAGCAACACTGCTTTTTTACTACGACTGCGGCTTGTATTGTCGTTTTGTGAAGTAGTCTGTGTTATTTATTGTTGTTTTTGAATATTGTATGTATAAATATATGATGAATTTTATATTACAATTTTTATTATAAAAATGTGGAGGTAAAAACCGCTAGGGCTTTTTGGCTTTGAATTATTTTATTTTTTTATTTAAGAGGGGGCAAACGAGCAGGCGCGTCACCTAATGGAAAGTGATAAGCGCCGCTGTACTCGCGTTGTCACGTGTGTGTTGCCGGCCGTTTAAGGTAAGGTTCGGTCCTTTGTTGAAAGGTCCCTAAGTAGTATGTCGGAATAGGAATACTTCATGAAGAATCTGATTCCACAGGATGGTCGACCATGGCAGATAGTTCTTGTGAAAATGCACTGTGCTTGTCAGCTGTCAATTATATTTTTTTAATTATTTTACTAGGCAATAAAAAAACTATTCTTGCTATAAAAGAAAAAGAGCTTCGGATTTCTCGAGAGTGAAAGAGATAGAAGTATTTTAATATGAGAACCTTGTTGTTATTTTTTTATTTTTTTATTGGATCGTCGTTCCTTAATAATTTTACGATTGTGTTAAAACTTTATAGTAAGAATATTAAGACCACACTAATAAAACAAACAAACATAACACATACAAAGTAAAAAGCAATAAGTCTTCATTACAATTCTTAATGAAGAATCAAAATGAACAAAAAAAGAAAATCAAGAACAAAACGAGAACAGCTTTTCAAATTAGATAATTTTCCGAAATTGTTTAAAATAATTACAGAATTAATCATTAAAGAAGTCACGGCCGAGAATTGGACAGAATTATAACTGATTTACATAATTTTTATACAATTTCAATAGCGGCTTCAAATTAAAGTATTCATGCTATTAAAGACTCCATTAGGCTGGATTGCGAAAGTTCTGCGCCTCTTCGCGGCAAAATTAAAAATTATTAAGATGGCAATTTCAATGAAGAAGCTTCCATTACCGCTAATTATTAATATTACTTCTTATCTAACGCACCGTGGATTCGGCTTCATATAACTAATTTTAGCGTAATGTTAAATATTAACCTCTATTGCCTGCAGTTTAAAAACGTTGAAAGAATTTTTCAAAGCAATCCCGTAGTTTGGGAGACTATTTAATTTAAAAAAATATTCTTTTATCTTTCATTTACAATAATAGTATAAATTACTTTGTATGTATAGTTAGTTAATTTTTTCGTCTCTTCAGATCTAAAAATTTATCTTTTTAACTAATCTACTTGATAATCATTAAAATTATTGTACTAGGCTATCAGATTTGCGTAAGAGTAAGGTTTTTGCAGGATAATGGAACACTATAAGATATAAGTCAGCTTTAGTTTGTCGGCTTGGTCTTATTATGTCACCGAATGTTTTTTGAACTCGTACAATCCAACTAAGATTCATAGCTGATTTGCTTCTATTAAAACTTAGTAAAATAAGTATATTTAAATTAGTACCAACACAAAAATGTTCTTGTGACGTTTCTATCAAGGTAACGGAATATAAATTGGGGAAAAAGTATTCACTCTCACACGTTCGCTTATAAAATAAAATTTGGCACTTGAAAAAAATAAGAACCGCTTTAACATTTCCTCCTCATTGTGTAGCTGGCAAATAATTTCTTCGTTTATTTTTGTGAAAAAGGAAACCTCTCAAAAGATTGCTTATAAAGAAGTCTTCAAAGTGAATCAATCGCGCGGTTTATATGAAATGTTTGGAAACGTCGGAATTGCTCCATTAATGAATTTAATACGGTTGGTAAAAGTACGAGATATGTGAAAAGATCCTTAAAAGGTGGGTTCAGGTACATTATTATGAGGAAGGCAGATACGGACAGATATTAAAATGTACTATGTACTAATTAAATGATACATTTCTGGAGTTTCTTCACAATGTCTTTGTAGTCAGATTAAATTAGGTTTTGTAATAAGAATACATTTTATATCTTATCAAAAAAGTGGAAATTTGTAAGTGCTTTCTATGATTAAAGAATCTCGTCATATCTTTGACTTAAAGATACCAAGTATTTTGATGGAAAGTTCTTGTTTTTTATCATCATCAATCATTCGATGAGTATTCTCATACTAGAATACATATCTTTTTCGTTATGTAAAAAATTGAACTGTTCTATTTACTAGGATATATTTACTCCACATAAGGTGAACTGACTTAAAGATAAATCTTTGCATACATATTTGTATAGGAACTTGTCTCCCAATTTCCCTTTCATGTCTTTAATGGAATAATATCCTGCTAAATGCCTTTAATATAATTAAGTTCTATATATATAGTTCTGGTGTTGACAATTGGGTAAGAATTCTAACACGAACCAGGAGTGTTATATAAACCTTTGTTCTAGTACTATATCATCTTGTTATTGAGATTTATATGTTTATCATAGTGCTAGAACAAAGGTTTAAATAGTGAACTACGTGTTTCTTGTCTTGGTGTACTTGGTTCACAATTTCTTATCCATGTACTTCATGGCATAATATCATGCTCCAAGCTCGAGTAGTATATACTTCATACCTGTATTGGCATTTGGTGTATACACGTCTGTATAGACGTGTTCCAACATGTCTATATAGGCGATGAGTATATACTACATGTCTATATGGACATGTTCTGGTGTTGACGAGTGGGGCAGAGCTGTAAGGTGAACCAACAGATTGAAATGTAAACCTCTGCGCTCGCTGGCACTGTGACGGACGTGTTCCGGTCAGACAGTTTCAAATGGTACAATAGATAAGCGGTGGAGTTTCATTATTAAATCTTACATATTTACTATGAATGTAACCCAAATACATATAGTTATACTTTTTATATTATATTCTGTAGTATAAGTATAGTAATAAGGTGTATTAACATATATAAATAGAAAAGTCTGCCGGGACTGTGACAGACTTATTACGACAAGAACAGCTTTAAATAACGTACCTAATGAAAAAGCGTTATTGTATATAATTTTATACAGAGTACATCTATATTTATGCATCTATACGAGTATGTTATGCATTTAAAAATGTAGGTATACTATGTCACATAGTTTTGTTAATTTTCTTACCTATACGTCTACGGTATCGTTACAAAATAATAAACATATTACTGTAAAAGTTTTTTGAAATGAGTCCACTTATTCCAGAAAAAGAGAGAGACAGAAAAATAGTTTTATATTGAAAAGGAGTACAATAAATCGCTCCCCGTCTCTCACATGGCCTGTTACGTGCGTGTTTACAGAGAGCACCCTAATTTAACTCGGCAAGTCACTGTTTATTTTGCCTCGCGACAGACTCCAACTTATTTTCTATTCATAACGATAACTACGGAGTTTCGGTCAGCTTGCAATTTGCTAACGAAATAATTGCGCTTCTAATTATGGTTAAGTTATTGTGTGTTTCATAATGTTAATGGTAGATGTAACAGAAATGGCGTCAGTCAGAATTGGGATGTTCCACATCAAGTTGGCAGGTTGTGGGTTCGATCCCCACATTGGAGAAATATATTTGTAATCTACCTTTCAAAATACTACTACATTATAAAATTTCTGAGCATTTGCATATTTACGAGAGAAAAATTTGTGTATCTTATTTATCCTGTAGCGCTGTAGAAAAATAGGTATCCTGGAGTATTGTAGATTCCTCAGGATGCTAATTTCAGTTTCTCGGATTTGGGCAACCAGAGGATACAGGTCTACTTCTGTGTCAGGGTTAAACCACTTTGAAGCAAACTGAAGCAATTCTGCTATCACGGATAAACAAAATATAACCAAGTACATACACCTCGAGGTATATTCCTCAACTTTGTAACCATAGCTTACAATTTAACGTCTCATTTGCCCAAGACATGTGCACTTTACGGCATAATAAAGCCGCGCCTATCATTACTTTGCCGTGTTTGGGCACACCTACTAATTTATTGCCTCAACCGTCGCAAGCCTCTGAATGGGTATTATTTATAATTGCATCATCTGTTTTGTTAAGAACTTGAACTGCGCAATTAATTTTCTAGCCTATTCAATTCCGGTGTCAATGGTCGTTTTAGATTGAAGATGTGCTTTTGTTGGAATCATTTTTGTTTACGTTCGTTGGCCTTGTTTTGGAGAGTGAGTCAATTTTTGCAATATAATAATCTACATAACAGTCCTTAATCGTAGATGTATTGTTCTTGAAGCGTACATATTTTTATGCTTAATAACGTTAGGCCATTAGAAGTAGACCACAGCGTTCGGTGGTTCTGAACACCTTTGGGACAGCTGTTTGTCAAAGCGAACATCCTATGGAGAAACAACGTAGGTAATAGGTATTCAGTAAATTTTCTCAATAGTCAATGCTATATACCATACAAAGGAAGACAATGGCATTGCAAAACTCCTCATAAGACTACGAATACCTACACCTGTTTATTGTAAAACAATAGACCATAAAAGACGTAAACGCTGACGTGATCGATACGGGCAACATCCAACTACCTGAACCAAAACACAATTTAAAGCTCGATAAATTAAAGCGAGGTCTATTTATTCAGACTGGAACGCGGCCAAAAAGTGAAAGTTTGAGCCTACAATTTGTATACAAGATAGCGTGCCAAAACGAACGACGAGAGTGAAAGGCATTTGAACAAACATCGGTGTAGATAAATTTTACGGAGGGAGTTAGTTAAATTGGAATCTTGGTAAATAAACTCGCTTACGAGCGGTTTTCTATTGATGTTTGTAGCGAGCTATTCCAATATTTGAATCGGGGATTGTTCATTAAATTCTACGGTAACGAGATAGTTTTAAATAGGAGTATGGAACTTATTGTTATAGGAAAGTTATTCTAGATTTTAAATTGCTAGAAACTTCTATTGATGATATGTTTTGAAAAATTCAAATCATTAATATCATTACAAGTTTTTATTTATATACTTATTTTGCCAAATTCAATTTTTTTTACATCACTTAAAGATATGAACGCATTTAGAAGTGTCCAAAATGTTATATATAAATTTTATTACGTCAAAAAAAATACCGTCAAATGTTCAGCTAATAACAACGCGATACAAAACACGCTTAATATTTTAAAAGGCCATAACTTAAGCGCTCGTAATGTTAAAACATATTCGACGTAACATAACAATTAGTTCAAGCGATAACAGCCTAAATTACAATTTGATAATGGAAATCACGCACGCTAAAACAGTTAGTGAAACTAATGAACATAAAATTATATGTAGCAAGCGTGCTTATGATTGTGTAATCCTTACTAATATAAGCGGGAAAGTTTGAGGATATATAGATGTTTGGTGCTACCCTAAGCTATGCTGCTAGGATGAATTGGGTTGGCTCACCCGGGGCGGTAACTCTCCTATAGAAACCGAATGTTATTTAAAGGCCGACATCAAAATGAAATTCATAAAGGTCTTCTGCTCTGTTGCTTACTATCACAAAAAGTACTAAATGGATTTGGTTAAAACTAATTATTCAGGTAAATTAGACCCATGCTTGACACATAGGAAGGAGAAAAAGGAAAAAAAAGATAAGCAACAAGCACGGGTAGTTGAAGACAAAAGACAGTGTTAATCTTGAAAAGGACCACTTAGCATATGATGGAGCTGCAGCCAGACTCAACGCAAATTTTCAGTAGCCCCCCAAAATATTAATAGTGACTAGCTACATGAAAGTAATAATTAAAAGATAAAAATTAAATGAGAAGTGACTGAATAAAAAAGGATATACTTTGCAGCCTGATTTTGTGACTAGAAAGAAAGTAAGAATAGAAGCAACACAAGTAAAACTGCGATGTTCCACTAGTCATCTACAAATGCTTACGATAACAATGCTGCAAACGTTAAGTTATTTAATATCGAAACTTTCGTATAGTAAGGGAATTTTATGGCCAATGTCCAGATTACGTATACTCTTCGACCTCTATCTGTCAATGCTGATATTGTTCGTATGAAAATGTTCGTATTATAATATTTATCTCGGGTTTGTTATAATCTCTTTGATTGTACACGCGCGTTTTTGCGTATAATAATTAATTCAATGTGTCATTTTTCGTTAAATTATTCTTTCACGTTCTTTATATGATAGTTGACAAAGATCATTCTTTATATGATAGTTGGCAATCGTGTGTTGTGAGTGTGAGTGTGTTGCCGCCTTTTTAGAGAAGGGAACACTGTAAACCTGTAACTGTGACTGCATTTTAACATATCTTATGACATATATTTTATACTATTTCTTGTCCTTAAGTATTCTAAATTATTTTTTGTATTTTATTTATGATGTAAGCAACGTTTTAAAGTATATTAGCTATCCGAATGAAGAAAAAACACCTCGTTATACGAGCAAAAACCCGTAAGTTTTAATTATGATTGTATACTAAGTATATTTATTTATTTATCCTTTATTACATACACCAAAATTATAAATGGCAAAAAGTTAACAAATATAAAGAAGTACAAATATGTAAATGGCGGCCTTATCACTAGTCAGTGATTTCTGCCAGGCAACCAGAACTTGCATAAACACAAAATATATGACGCTCAGTTCCATAGATGTAGATATCTATATCTTCTAGTGATTGTTAGGGCTCAGATGTGCCCGGGGTGAATCATCATTTATCATCTCGTGTGGGGTCGGTAGTTCCTTCAACCCTTCCGTGAACATATGTTATGGGGTGAGATTAAAATATTGGTACCATCAGATAATATTTCAGGTTTTGGAAGCTTAAAATTATCGTTGTTTTTTTTTGCAAATTTAGACATAGGATAGACTATTTATAGATTTATTCCCTAAACAGAATTTCCAAAAATCTCACTTACAGACTGTTACACTTACAATTGTAAATGAAGACGTAATACATTTAATTAACAGTATATAATGTACGAGTAGAGTCAACAGCATTTTCCTCTACTGAATCATTGGTTAAGACACTTTAAAATATTACTACTTGTGGTTATCAAATTCCAGTTGATTACATTTAGTAGTAAAATATCACATTAAATTTAGGTACCTATATTTTTAAAGAAGAACGAAATGTATCGTATTTTCAATGTATCTGATAAGTAATAGCTAAAATTTCGTTCTAGAAGTTTCTGTAGGTACGTAGATTGTTCGAGAACATAAAATAGTTCGAGCCAAGATAAAGACGCGTACGTGGAATTGATGTTTGCTAATTAAACTCCATTGTGAGTTGTTTGTTGTTGACTTACTGGAGAATTTAGTGGCAAGCGAAGAATCGTTTAGAAATACAAAACTACACAGCTCGGAATATGATCTGTGTTTTTATTAAGCAATCAGTCGCTATATTAGTCCCTATATCCCTATGTATGCTTAAACCTTTAAAACTAGGCAACCGATTCTCATGCGGTTTTTTAATGGATATAGTGATTCAAGAGGCATATAGCACTAGCTGTTTTGCACGGGTCTACCTGTTTAAAACCCAATCTCGTTTCGATATACTATGAGTTAATAATGTTTAGCCCAAAGTATATTGAAACGAGGGTATAATAGATATATACGAGGATATAATATAAAGGAATTCTCTTGTTAAAAAATCTTTTCGACTTCAGTTACTTAATTATAAATTAAATCCTTTCAAAATCGGGTCCATAGACCAAGAGCTTACAGTCCCTTTTTTATTTTTTTTAATAAATGGATCAAACTTAACCTTATAATATAAGTATTCACTTCCAGTCCTGGCACCAGCTTGTTCGTACAAATGCCACGATAATAAACAGCAAACGTACGAATATCAATAATATTCCAATGCTCCTTGGTTTCATCAAGCTATTACCGTTTATTTTGTAATAAAGCCCGCAATAATTTACCTATAACAGCGTTGTCTCGCGACTATTATAAAGTTAGCGATAAAACGCACGTGTTCGCGATAGTCGTATACCTAAATATGAATAAAAACTGTATGTTACGGGTGTTCTGTTTGTATGATAAAACCCGTTTTTTAACTGACTTTTAGGAATGGGGAGGCAGACTTCTGATTATTTTTTTTTTAGGTTATGTTAGCATTTTTGGTCGGGTGTACCTATCGATTTCAAAAATGTTGCTTTAAATTGTATTTTGATTAAAAAATAAATGTTACTATTAGTGCCATGTATCAGTAGTACTTTAAAAGACTCAAGCTATATATAGGGACAAGAAGAAAGCGAATTTTTTATGCTATGTATAGGTCGCGTCACGGATGTCTAGCGCTGGACGAGAATAGCTGCGCATCGGTAGAATCGCGCTCGTAATTGACGTATTGGTGCGAGAAAGACAACACTACTGGGGAACCAATCAACGCTCGCGCACCCGACGATCACACGCCCCGCGC
>DWAJ01002378.1:0-17806 GCA_018238005.1 Eurema mandarina
GGCATAATGTTAACAATCCAATTTTTTATATAGCCAATGACAGTCAGCAATAATGTAGCTTTCTTTTGGTGAAAGACTTTTTAAAATCGGTCCAGTTGATTCCGAGATACCCCTTACAATATAACAAACACACAAACTTTACTTCTTTATAATATTAGTATAGATAATGTTCAAAAGTTTCCATATTATACCTACCACGTTAATATACAATGGTAAGCTTCATTTCTTCCAAGCAACCTTTTTAGTGTTGAAAAATCCCCATGAACATTCGGGTGAGAAAACATACATACATAGAAAAGTTTTAGTAAAAGCTTATAAAAATGAACTCATTTAATCTAAGCGAAAACAAACTGTGTAAATTTAATAATAATAAAAATAATAAAAAACAATACTTTATTGTCAATTTACTATACAATACAGAAATACACCTTAAACTAGAAATAAAAATACAGCAAATAGTATTTTGACAATAGGCGGCCTTATCACTATTAGTGATTTCTTACAGGCAACCGTAGTACGGAAAAGCTGTTTAATTGTAATTAGGTGGGTGGTGTAATTTAAAGATATATATACACATATAAATTTAACACTAATTACTTAAAAAATATCAACAAATAACAATAGTATCTCTAATAACATGTCACTACGGCCATTAACAAAATGCATTCAATGCAAATGACGTGACAATGTTAAGTTGAACAAAACGATAAACAACTTTGCGTCAATCTTGTTACAAAATCTTTATAACTTGCATTTGAGAATGAGGTAAGGGCGAACAGACGGGCGGTTAAAGCGACGTTTATTTTTCTCATAAATAATTTTTTAGTCTGAAGAATGCTCGCTGTTACCGTGAGGTGTTTGTAAACACAGCATTGTGGTCTAGTGCCAATTGCTTAGCTGAAGTAAAACCCGGCAGAATTTGCGAGTATTTAGATTGTTATTATTATTAAATATAAAGTATTATAATTTAATATGCAAGGATTATTCGGACATCAGTGGTTGAATATCTACTTTTCAGGAAATGATTCCTTTGTTATTTAGCAGCAGTTATTTAAAAAAAAACATAATTCACGTTAATATTGAAAAATTAAAATCGTCCATTACATAAGTACCTACATAAATTTCAATTCAACACTATAGCTTGTGTCTTGAAATTGACTATAATAATAATATGTTTGGTGTTTAAAGACGTTGTTTAAAACGAAAATATTTCATAGCCATCAGCCGGCCTAGGGTTTGCAAAATTGGGACGGATATTTATTTAGGATTGATAATAGAACTGCTAATCTCACGATTGTGATGAGGTTATCTTTCTCATATTATTCTCTATAACAGGAACAAATAATTCGGATTTTCTTTGTTTAAAAATTTATCAAATTCGGTTCAGGAAACAGGATTTGAGGTTATAGGTTGTACGAACATTTCCTTACATACCTCTTTACAATAGTAGCTACCGACCAGTATTTAAGTATACCAGTCAAGTAAAGTCATAGTCAAGAAAGTAAAAAAGGCGTTTTAAATCCTCTTGACTGGTGAACCTTACCTCAAATACACAAACCAACATTCCCAGCCCTGACTTGTCCAAGCATGTCAAACTAGCTTTTGAAGGAGCGAATTTCGACTTATCATTCCTTTTTATGTATCTGTAATAGAGATCAAGGTTTTGCAAATCTTAGCTCGTTACACGAAGCCTAAGCCGTTGCACAAAAGATTGATATTATCAATCTTTTGTGCAACGTAATAAGGTTCACTTTAGGTTATTATGTAAATAGAGTTGTTATTTTTGCTCGCTTTGAAACACGGCCCGGTGTAGACTGCATGACGCGTAGATCATGTGCTTTTTGCAACTATGGAGGGCTTTAGTGATGTGATCACGTTATCGATACTAAAAATTAATTTTAAAGTCATACTAAATGTTTAGTTAGTAATTTAATTAAAAATTGTTTACTTTAAATAAATAGAAAATATGTAAATGTGCAAAAAAAGACGACAATTCATTTAGGTAATGAAATATTTTAATGTTCGAATTGTGTACTTTTGTAGTTGCTGTAAATAAAAAATATGCTTAAACATTTTCCCAAAAAAAAATTACAGATAAAATGCAACTCGACCACTTAGATTTTAAAAGTTTCAATTAAATATAAGAAGCTCCTTAACCTTTTCGTTTCCGCTCGTGAAAATATTAAAATGGCATAATTGAGTTTTCAGCTTAGCTCTGCGGGCTGACACTTAAGTAAGTAGGATTGGGATAATTAAATCGTCTGCTTTATAATATTATTTAACTCCTGAAATTTAAATGCTTCACAATTATGCGTTCCGAGTGCTGTTTGCATAGTAACGTAAAATAAATTGAAACTATTGCTAACGTTAAATATAAATACATACTTTACAATCTATACTTAAATTTCCAACATAAATTTTCCTGGTTATATACTGCTTAATATACATATTTAACCCACTAATACGTTTGTAAGGCCATGAAACGCTAGGAATTGAAACATCTTAAACCAACATATATGTATGTCTAACATATATGTCTATAGGTAACCTATAAAAACCTACACAGAGTTATTTATCCAAATATAAATAAAAACATGTATTCTACTATAAAATTTATCATATGGTTGGCTCAAACCAGATTAAGGAAGAGAATAAGAAGATAATGAAGAATCATTAATAGAACTAATATAACTATCTGTGTATAAAGACGATAATACAATAAATGTTAAAGGTTATCGAACGTATCAAACATTATTTTATTCATATAACATCCGTTACGATTAGCCTATTTATAGTTATTACTTTAATATAATAAACATATTAAATAGTAACATAAATTGGTCTAACCTATTATTATCTTTCTTTCTTAATCTTAATTATCTAATTAGATATTAAGCGATAAACGTAAAAAAACCAGGTAGTAACTATGACAAATTTGCATTTCAAAGTATCATAAACGATTTGAGGTCTACTTAAATTTGATAAGGGTTTCAATAGTCACTCAGTAACAGTCCCGTGGTTATTACCGTGTTAATGAATACCAGTATCAAGCTATAGTAGCTAGTTAGATTTCATGTCCTTGGATGGTTATGAAAACTTACCAAAAAACGATCTTCTTGCTTGACGATTCAAAAGTGTTACTATGTAGCCTAGTTGACTTACGATGTACACTTTGGCTTTTTTAACCCAAGAAGTAAGAACAAACAAGTTTGTATCATATTAAATAAATAAGTCTAAACATTAGATCGTTCGAAAAATACTCTAGGCATTAGATTATTTTGCATAAATTTTTTTAGATCATTAAAATTTGTACATAATGTCATCTACAGTTGTATAGACTTCGTAATTTGTGTTGATTAACCAAAGTTGTTTAGATCAAAGCGTCTTGATTGTGAGCATTAATTAAGTCTGGTCCTTTTAAAGACAGTATTTGATCTTAAATCGTTCGTGTTATTTAGGATAAACTGTTCAAATTCCCCTCATATAAACATAAAAAAGGCTTTTACTACTAACTAGCATATATAAATCATGTATACATACATAAAACCATAAAATCCATAGTAATATTATAAATGTGAAAGTGTGTTTGTATGTCCTTTCTTCACGCTGTAGCTAAGCAATCAATCGACCTGACTTTTGGTATACAGTTAATTGAAAAGATGGAGAGTAACATAGGCTACTTTTAACTGGAAAAAAGGGTTATAAGGGGGAAAGGGGGGTCATAGTTTATATAAAAGTCCACGCGGACGGAGTCGCGTGCAACAGCAAGTTTATATATAAAATAGACCGAAAGCTTTTTATTTATATATGAAAATACTTGTTAACAATAACTTCTCATCCAAAAGTAACATATGACTTTGATTTGATTTAAGTTTAATATATACAATAAAAACATCGATAAACTTTATCGATAGTGTCACATCACGAACGTCAAGAAACAGCCTGCCACCGGTTGTCGGGCAAATGAAACGGTACTAACTAAACGCTTAGTTTTTCCACGTCTTAGTGTTTATGTTTGAGCTAGGCTTTTAACGCGACACCTTATACTTACTTCTTGAGCAATAATAATTATAAGTTTATTTAAAAGTTTATTGACCTTTGTTTTATTATTATTTATTATACATACGCAATACGCATACAATGATTTTTTTATTCGACTAGAAAAATATGTAGGTATAGGTACATTCAATATTACATATCATGGTAACACAATAAGTGTCACAAAAAGAGGACTTAATATTAATAATAAAATAATAATCATGATTTTTTTAATACGGGAACACCGTTAGATTTTTATACAACTGCAGTAAATTATTTGGACATTGACTAAAAACTTTTTTTATTTAATAAAAATATGTAATATAATTTTTGTAGGTACAAACATTTTCCTTAAACAATGACCACCTAATTCCTTGAATCCTACTTAAGCTCACTTACCTTACTTACTAAGCTATTAGACTAACTTATTTACGAGTTTCAATACACGTAAGCAACCTATTTGTTGAGACTTATAAACTGCGTAGTAATTGTACCTTCAATTTGCTAGATATTTTATTGGATAGGTACTTGTATGTTACATGAAAAGGTATGGTATCTAAGAAAAAACCATTAAAAAACTTACTTAAAATCGAAGGAAAAAAATAATTTCGCTATTTAGTGAAAATATTATTTTAGAAATATAGTCTCCAAAAGCATTCCTAGAAACAGATAGTTCTATTTGAAAAAATAATCTTTATTAGGTAATTTAATCAAAAATCAAATCCCAAGCGTACTTCGTTATTTATTAATTAAAATATCTTATTTCTAACAACCTAATAGACCTAAATCCCTACGCTATCTAATTTTAAAATAAAACGTTTTTTAAAATTCAAAATGGGTTTCATAAAAAGGATTTAACTGGCTGAAGAGAAAAATAAAAACCTAATTATTTTTTCTGTGTTTAAGATTAATTTCATATTCCAGGTCATTTCTAAACTTTTTATTATATTTAATAAAAACTTCACATTACTAAGTATGGCTGGCTGATTATAACATGTTCTGTTTTTTTTTTAAATAGCAATAATTATTCAAGCATCACTCGCAAACGTTTTAAATTAAGAATTTGACGTCATCGAAAACTGGCTGAAAAAAAAGCCGACAGATATTAGCTTCCTTAAGGCGTGTCACAATGTTGTCCACCATTTTGTTTTAAGCTTCAAAGGTCATTTAAAGTCACGTAATGTTCGCTCAAGATAAAGTTTTCACGACGCGAAAAGTAACTTTAGGAGTCAGTTACAGCTGTAATGAGATTGTCACGTACAGCTCTGTTTCACAATAAGAAATGTGCCTTGCATTTTGTTCAAGCTTTTTTTATACATTTTACTTCCATTGTTTTTATAGAGCGAAGATTTTACGAAGACAAGCGCGAAGACATCTAATAAGGTAAAATATATAAGAAGTAAACAAGTTCTAGATTTTCAATATAACTTAAAAACAAACAAAAGAAGTGAGTACATACGCTTATATAAACCAATTATATGTTTATTTAATTTGCCCAAATATTAAACAAAACTACAAAAATTAGTATTGAACATATTATTTACGATACAGTCATTAGTTAAATGAAACATTAATTGTTCTCTATATTTAATAAAATATCCTTTTTAAGTACCACAAGGCTACGGGTAAATATCTCATAAAAAGATACGAGAATGTCACTCCGAAAATAAAATTAATCTTTTTTATTTAGATTTTTCGCTCCGAAACACATTATTTCGACCATGATACCCGTAATACCATAAAGGTCGCACGCAGTCTAAAGATTTTATTCTATTATTAAGGTTCTTTGTCGAAATGTTATGTTTCTTACCCAATATTACGTAATAAAAAATAAAAAGCCTAATGCAATGACTCATTGAAAATATTTCATACAATGAAAGCTTTTAAATTTTATAAGCATACCAGCTGGTTTCCGCGGTTTAACCCGCTTATTTTTCGTTCTCGTGTCACAAACGCGAAAAAAAAATTTAAATTGGAAAATTTAGTTAATTATATTAGTAGGGTGTTAATAAAAAATACTTTTTAAATAATTATCTTCATAATATTAATTAAAGCTTCTTTAAAATCTCTCTTGAACAACGCGATTGAAGCCATAGCTGGCAGCTATTAAGAAAAAAAAACATTTTCCATGAAAAGAAATCCTTCTCTATATTTCAAGCCGTAGCCTACAAAACAGTAAGCTATTATTAACTCAAACAGTAGGCTTCACGGAAATGCACTATTCATGTGTCCTACTCGACTTCAAGTTACTTTGACACCAACAGTTCCACATTAATGAGGAAACTTTCCATTGTCATAGAACAGATGTCCTCTAGTGATGTGCTGATAGCGGCAGTTTATCGATAAACCGCGATGACAAGCCGGAAGATTGCGAAAGACCAGCCAGTTCGTTATAAAGTTGACAATAAAGTTCTAGATGGTTGAAGGGACTGATAAGATTCTCAATTTTAGTCATCGATATAGTACATATCTACAACTGTGCTACATATAGATGAGCTTTTATAATACCAACGGTTTTGGGGGCTTTACATAGAGTAAAAACAAAAAAACTACTAATTTTATAAAGTAAAACAGAACCAAGAAATATACGTAATAACTATTAAAAATAACATTTATTATTAAACAAACAGATTTATTAATTTGACAATAAAATTGCCATTAATAACCCGTTAATTTATTTTGAGTTTTTCTCAATTGAAATATTAAAAAAATACAGGACTAGAATATCATCCATGACTATTTTATTACCGCATATGATGTCTATGACCCTCACCAACAAAATGGCGGTATATTCCTTAAAATATAAAAAAATTGATGCAAATATAGCCGTTGCAACGTCTAAAATTTTACCTATTTATAATATTTTATATTAGTATGAATTTACGGTAATGCATAACTGGCAGCGGGATGTCTGCATTGCATTAGTTATATCGATAAACGCGATGGGCGATCGCTATCGAAAGCCTTCGGAAGCTTTGTGAGATGTTAATTTATAGACGCCATGACAGACGCATCAGATAACTTAGGCTTTACTGTATATTGTATAATACTAAGACAATATTGTTTTTGTTTATTTAACAAAGTTACACGGAACCGATTTTTTTTTTCATTATTAACTTCGTATTGTGATTTTTATTATACTAAGCTATAATTATAACGAAGTCTAGCCTACCTTTCAATGATTAATAAACATACAAATGTACAAAAATTAAGTAATTAACTTACTTAAGCCATTAAACATTCAAGTTCACATTAAGTACAGCAATCAAAACTTTAATATTAATTAAGAAAAAAACAATCATTACTTCATATTTAGCTGTTTAAATTTCAATTAAAATGATTACTTACTCTAAATTCCATGTAATTAACAAAATTCCATCTACAAATTAAGACAATCAAAGGTTGCAATAAATATTTAGCGTTCCTACAGGCAGTGGAGAGCCTTGAGCGTTAAAAGTATAACAAGGTCTGTAATAATTATACAAATTATCGAGTGCAACGCTAAGCGATATCGGCATACCGATCACATCACTATGTAGTCTGTTAGTTTACGAATGTTTTAAAGATTATCAAGTTTTAATTATGCAACTTATTACTTGACAATATCAATATCGATATTACGATCACATCACTATCTTACCGTTATTTAAAGAATATTTGAAAAATATTTTAGTAGTGGTGAAACAAAATTGTATATGCAATGCTTATCGATATAACTGTCACACCACTATGTTTGGATATTTTGGAGTTCTGAATGGCATGGGTTTACTTTAAAAATATTGAGTTTCTTGAGATTGTAAAATGTCTGATCAAATAATGAAACGTAAACGTACTTTCATTTATTATTATTAAAACAAATTAACTGAAATGTGAATATTTTAATTGCTTAAATAGGCATTAAATAAATAAATTACAAATAAACTAATCAAACAAAAACAAATCTATTAAAGTTTAAAATTCTTATCTATTCTGTAAAACTTAACTAGAAATTCCAAACTGAAATCGTAGGTACCAACAGCAAAAAAAGCCTTAAAACACAAGATATAAGATAAAGTCCTATTAAACGTAAGATAACATAGCATCCAATTACCAGATAGGTAGGCATCACGACAATCTTGTAGATAAAGCTATACATTTTCCCGGCTATCCGGGAACCCGTTTCACACAACAGACGTCACCATATCTACCGTCAGCATACTTTCATATATCACTATCTATGATCTCGCTACCGTCTCATGTGAGGTGACCATCTTTTTGGTAATCATATTAATCAATAATAGGAATATATTATACACTGTTTTCTAAGTGACATTGACCCTTTAATTTGACAGTTCGTCACGGTACCCGAAATAAGTGTGACGTCAACAAAAGTAAAATGTATAGGAATACGTATATACATAATATATTTCCCGATTAACACCAGCTCGGCTTTTCATTAACCACAGGTTACCTGTAAGAAATTCCTTATAGAAGTTAATAAGTATTGGCAATAAAACACTTTAATGATACCTAACTATTTTTAAACACATTATTTTCTTGCGCATCTTTTCGCATGTATAATATAAGAGAAAATCCATTGTGCAACTATGTATCAAGTAGTACCATTTCTCAAGACGTGAAGCTCTACTCCGAACGCAATCGTTGTCGATATCGATAAATTTGATAGCGCTTACCGAGTTATGAAACATCAACTATTCTAATAAAGAATCGATTCCAATATCAGTTCATCATATTGTAGTCAGAATATAAACAGGGAAGTTTTTTTTTATTCGAAGTCGTTCAGAAACTGTATTAAAAATACTTGAATTCGTAGTAGCTCATGGTCACCGAGTTCTTATCTATCTTTCTGCCATTTATCGCAACCACTATCTAATCTGACCATCGTTAGGTAAAAGTGATGTCGATCGCACGCGTGTTGATTTGTGAGCTTGACTGAGCTTTCTTGGCTTCCAAAGGCAATACCGTAATAGAAATTTGAAAGGTAAATTTGGTTGGAGAAACCTTTTGTCAACTAGTTCAGTGGTTTTATTAAATTGAATTGATTTGAATTGACGTTTCCAGTGACTCATGTATCTCTATATAACTATACAATAAAATAATACATCTTTATTTTTCTTTAACAATTCATAATACTTATACTGTATGTAGGCAGAAAATAACACAACCCAAAAAAGACAGGATTTTAAATATATGGACGAGGATATTAGTTCTTATTTTATAACATTTATATCTATTATTTTTTATCTCGGGCCAAAACTTTGAACACTCTATTTCTTTTCTTCTATTTTTGTTTTGTGTTGGAAGTAAATCTAAATTTTGGCTTCGAAAAATTCCACTATGAATAACTTTACACTACCTAACGGTGGTAAAATGCCAACTTCCCCAATATATCTAGCTCTAAAGTAAAGTTTACAAAAAATCACATTCCTTTCCTTGATGAAGATTGCGCTATAAACCTAACCCTACACAGCCTAACGGTGCATAATATACCCATTTCTCAATACAAGCACGTGACGTGCAATTACAAGATCTCAGCCAATTATCTCGCTGTTTAGATGAAGCATTGTCTTGACTTGAAGTTAATTAAAACTCAACCCACCTTGGGATCTTCGCGACCCGACACTGTAATTGTTTGATATTCGCTTTTCATTAGCATCTTTGGGTTTTATAAATATTATGTTTTACGTTTGGATTTAATTGGATTTCATAATTCATTTTAATTCATTCAAAATTAATTGAATAGTTTGTATTATTAAAGTTCTTGAATGGCACTTCACAATTATATTCCATTTACAATTCATATGCATAATATGCTCTTTGTACATTAAAAGCAATGCTTTCAAATTTTAAGTTTTAACAAAAAATAATAAATACAGTTTTATTACGTCTCGTATTTAGTTGAAGTTTTTAATAAAATTAGGAAAACCCTTACTCTGAATGTTTCATATACCTAAAGTATGAAACTTCTCTATTTATAAAAACAACTACATATTAATAAAAGCTTACTTGTACCACATAGAGAATAAGAAATCAACATTTATTACAGCGCACATGGACACTGGGAATACAACAGACAATTTACGTCAAAAATTTCAAAAAACTTATATAGGTACATCGTATAAAATAGACACTTAGAAAAATGTACAGTCTATACAAAGCCTTCTATTGTCTAGCTTTCGAGTCAAAACCTATAAATATATCCGCGTTCACAAATTATATCCGTCTAATAAGCAGCTTTCGCCACACATACTCGTAAAGGCTAGAGATAGCATCAGTATCTCAAATAAATTCGCCGAGACACTATCAGCGGTCGGAGATCGGAATCGAGTGTCAATATGATATAAATTGTTTGGAAGTGTTATATAATGTGCTGTGAAGTTGAAACGGCTTGGTAAGGCTTATACTATATGTGAGTAGTATATACTATTATATTAGATAGGGTTATAACGTTTGTTGGTACTAGATTTAGTAGATAACGCAGTTAATGGCAATAAGACGACACGATGTCAAAGTTTTACAGAAAACCTATGAATCTTGAAGAAAAGTTTTAAGGTTTCTATTCATTTATTATATTCTATCCATCAATATCCAAAATGTTATGAGTCGAATTATGACGCCTTTTGTCACTCTTATTCAATCAAATTCGGTGCCAAGAATTTGTAAACTCGTCAATGAATTTGTAACATTGTATGAATATTGAACATCGACGTTTGAAGATGCTGTATAATCAGTTTGTATGTGCAGTATTATGTCAGAACAATAAAGAAGTACTCAAGAATCAATGTATGACAATTTTATAAAAAACTAGCCGGCCCAAAGCGACTTCGTTCACGCGATACTAATCCTACGCAAAAAGTTATACCTTGTACCTACCATTTTTTTGCTTAAAAACTATCCTTGTACAGCCAGGAGTATTCTAAAAAAACTTATCTATGTAAATCGGTTCAGCTATTATCGAAAAACAAAATGATTTCCCTATGTAAGGAATAACATTGCGTGCTTCAAAATCGTCAGTAACAATCGAAACGAGACTCAATGTCGCCACGATCGACGATCAATCGCGTCTGAATTAGCTGATGTGGGCGGTTCGAATGTTTGATTCCGCTTACGGCTACGTTTTCACTTTTAATAGATTTAATTGATTGGTTTTGTATGGGATTTTATTTGAAAGCTTTTTTATGAATTCATGTTAACGTATAACGCGACGGGATTTCGTTTTAAATAAATAATTGGTTAGATTTAATACTTACTTTTTTATACAAAATCGTGTCGGAAGATAATGTTTTAGAAATTGGTGTTTTATTTTCATTTATCATTCTGGGTTATAACCTAATATTTAAATGTAATTTTTTATAATATGTTAATACATAAAGGGAAAAAATACTAAAGAATTACAACTCCTACCTACTATATTAAAGTATTAAAAACATAATAATTTACGCCACAGAGTAAGTTCCGCCTAAGCTATGATAAGCTCCAATCAGCAGTAGTTAAATGTCAAGTTAATGATGCAAACCGCTCTGTGGCACGCAAGTATAGTGTGAGAAAGTTCGTATTATCACAATTGGCAAAATAATTCCCTTAAATACGATACGATTGTATATAATAGTTATTTTTAATATTATCACAAAAATATGTGCTAATGTTTTTAGTTAGTTTTACAAAAAACTCCCAGTTTTTTAAATCAAAAGATTGTTGGAAAAAAATATACAATAAAAATTTTTCTTTATATACAAGACTAACCTTGATAATAAAGAAGACTAGTGCTTTGTAGCAATGTACACTCCACTACAAAAGTTGATTATCATATGCAAATAACAAATCACGTGAATACTTAAAAAGAATAGATAGGTTATTCTAAAGACAAAAGGAAAAATTCTTAAAACCTACTCGGAACACTAATTCCACCGAATATTTTAGAGGTAAATTTTAATACACTTTAGTAATTGATTGTACACGTCAAAAGCATTATCCATAGTAATAGTGTGTTTCTTTTACGGCACAACGGCTTGACCGATTTCGTTAAAATTTGGAATGTAGATAGATGACACCCTGGATTGAAACATAGGATACTTTTTATCCCGGTATTGCCCCGGGAACGGGAACTACAAAGGTAAAACCGCAGGGAGCGGCTAGTATAATTATAAGCTTCTAGAAAGAAAAAGGAATGCGCAATATGTTTCGACAGAATAATAAATACCACAGTATATACTACCATACTAAATTCTACATACGTGTAGTATTTAGGTTTCGATTATAACACTATTAGCATCGCGTACATTCCAGTATACAGCAATTTGTCAATCACATCGTAATCTAAATGCCAGGCCTAGCAATTATTAGCACGTAATAATATAATGGCGGCCTCAATGGAAAATGCGGGAAAATCAGGTTTGGATTTTTTTCTTTTTTAAGCATAACAGCCAGCATCGCGTTGACGCTTAAAAAAGGTTTATTTACGGTCTGATAAAAAATATTAAACTTTTATTATTTTCAAATAAATAACGACAAACGACGAAAATATAAATAGCAATTTATTTCAATCAGAAATATTCCCACGCTCTTAACTATAAAAATACACTCTTTGTTTATTTTGTGTTGTTTGTTTGAATATGTTTATCATTACTTCGGTCCTTATAACTAAAATATTTTAAGCAGTCTTAGTTTGTTTGTTTGAGAAAACTATTTACTTAAGCGATTTCGACAATCGCTTCAACCCATACAAAACCGATTTATTCGTTCACTTAAGTCATTCACTTAATTCAAAATATCCTGAAAAAAGTTCGAGTTTTTCTCAGTAAAAATCTCAAGACACTGCTAGTAATAAGTACATTATAATCCTTCCAATTTACATTACACTTCATTACAGCTAAAATAGCTAACGCAAGACGGACATTTGAATAGTCCGATCTATTATGCTTCTGAATAACATTCGCACAAACGCGTAGTTCAAATGAGGAACACCGTTATATGCAGACATATTACTCTTACGAATTATCGATACGTTAGTGACATCTCTATTGGGAATAGCTGTTATTTGAATTTATTTGTGTGACAAGCGTTCAATTCAACTCCTGGTTTTGAGTAAAATATATTGCCGTTAGAGTAAAATATTTAATAACGCATTTTTTTGTTACAAGATTATGTCCTTTAAGCTATTATACTTTATAACGAATTCAATTTGTTCTTATAATAATATTTTAATGAACAAAAAAAATATCGAAAAAAGTATACAATGCTATTTCTAAAACAAAGAAAGAAAAGCATAAAAACCCAAACACTAAAACCTTTTTTCACAAACAGCTGCAAAAAGTAAAAGTTAACTGGCATGTTAGAAACAAACCGCGCAATTTAATTAAAAAAATAAAAGGCTATCGACCCCGTGCATTGTGAGTCTAATTATTCCACTCACGATTTCGCTATCAATTGAAATAGAGGAAATATAGAATTAGGAAGTTATATGTGGGCATGGTGATTAAAGTTAATTGATGTTTATTACAAATGTTATTTTTAGTCGCAGTTCTATGAAGCTTGTTACTCGCTTTGAATTAATTCTTATGCGCTTTTCCGTTAATTTTTTTTGAGTGAATAATTTATTTATATAACTTTTGCAATTTGAAAGCCCCTTTTCTTATATAACAACTTCTATAAAATATATTATACCTTCAATTGGTAACTACAAGAATTGATGATATTGGTATTATTCAAAACAATCAAGATAATATTTTTCAAACTCGAGTTTCCAAAAAAGAAAATGTTTATTTCATTTTATAAGAAAACTGAAATATGTAAATCCTTAATTTTTTTATTGTCTAACGACGAACTACTGGCTGCTCCGCTCCAATGGTTCGATGTCAAGAAGGTGTACTCGAAATAATATCATAAGCGCGATTCAGAATTTACGAATATATCAATGACTATAATATAAATTAGTAATTAAAAAACCTATCAACGCAATAACGGTGATAATTACAAAAATTCTTCAATTAAGGCTCTTCAATATATACGTTTGATTGAATAAAAGTAATCACGGAGTTTTCAGACAACTCAATTTTACTTATTTGCAATTCTAAGCAGCTTTCGGCTTTATCGATTAATGTTACATTGAAAAGCATAATCGTTTTTGTAATTACGAAACGCGAATACTTATATATTTTAATATTCTTTTCGTAATAGTCAAATATCTTCATATTGACATATAGTTATAAGTTATATAATATCGTGAAGTTGTAAAGTCATGAAGTAACGAAATCATGAAGTCGTAAATTTCATTATTTTTAAACTTTTAATCTCATCTTGTGTTCTTATATTCGAAGATATCGCTTCCTAACATTAAATTCACCAATTGTCTCAATTGTTCTTTTTGTTCATGTATTTAATCTATTTGTGTTCGCTAATAACGTGTTTCTTATATTATGTTAGTTTTTTATTAAGCTAACTTAATAAAGACCTATCTATAACTAAAAAGATATTCATTACAAATCAACAGCAAACTATACAAACAATAAACGATATAGCAGGAACAAAACCGCATTCTTCCACTGTTATTAAATGAAAAGCTTCCAATACAATCGATTAAGCCAATCGAGGCCTGAGAATCCTTTATAGCTTAATTGAAAGATATCTGGCGGTTGAGGAATGCCTTAGTTAATTAATGAACTCATTCCTATTTTGTTTTGAATTTCAATTGAAATATTGTTGTACCTAAACGTAAACGTATTCAAACAAAATTCATGTTAACATTGAAAGATTTGTTCAAAATTACTAATGATTATATTTTTTTTCCTATTTTCAGCACTTTTAAATATTTAATTTTATATAAGTGTTAAATGAATTTGTATTTGAATGTGTTAATTTTGATTTTAAAACTTCTTATTTTATATGATATTTTTTTATAATATAAACAGACGAGTTAAGGGAAATATTTGACTTATTGATATTTCTTCGTGCTAACATAAATATGTAAAACTTTATATTATACTTATTGCATTGAAGTTACATTAGTTTATCAAATGGGTTCGATTCCCACTCCGGAAAAATATATTTGTAATTTATATTTGTATTTTTCTGGGGTCTGGGTGTTGCTATTTCGTTCGATTCGTTATTTCAAACATTCGAAATCCAAGTCTTTAACTTTGTACGTAAATATAAGATATCATAATATTATATTCCCTGTACAAGTTTATCTTCTAAAGATTTACAGAATGTATTCTCGCATGTCCTTAAAAAATCTCCAATTCCTCCCTTTATATGTTAACAGTTACTGACGTTCCTAGAATCGCATACAACAAAGATTAGCTAATTTCTAAATGAACACATCGTAGGCGTTCGGCAAAGCACTCAACCAATCAAGCATGATTGTACGCAGAAATTAAACTTTCCATTGCAATGTAAGTAATAAATATATCTATGGTACTGTTTTCATTGAAATTTGGAATAATTACTACCTTATCTAATCATTTTTGCCTTGATTATTCATAGCTGTAGAACGAAGATTACAATGTATATTTTATATACTCTATGACTTTTACGTTCATACTGTTTGTTTTAATATGTGTCGGATTTTATTTTTAATTTATTTTTATATTATGTTAATTATTATAATATTACAGGTCTATGACGACGAATTAGATCTAAAGCTCTACTCTGAATGCAATCGTCGTCAATATCAAAATATTTTGTTACTGCTTTATATAATTTAATTCCGAGTCATATAATGTATGCTACCCTAATAAAGAATCGAACATCATTTAGATAGATAGATAGATAGATAAAAACTTTATTCCACAACACAATACACAAAACAAAATACATCAGAAGAAACATACAATAGACATTTACAAACAAATAAAAAGTACACACAAGTATAGGTATGTGCATTGTGCCCAGGAAAAGGTGCCTGGCTCAGCTGTAATGCCGCAGCGTTAGCCACGGCGCTGGTATTCTGCCAGTGCCTGAAAAATGGGGAAGAGGGAGAATGACATTAAGAGAGAAAAGAAGGGATGATGAAACAGTGTAACATAAATATATACTTTAATATATAAGTTGACAATTAATATATATATAATACATAAAATAGATGTTTCTAGAATGTAATTTTTAAGTATATAAAAGGAAAAATCTATAAATATATTTACATACTCTTACATACATACACATAAATACATAATAATACTAATAATAATACTGATAATAATACTGTGCAACCTAGTTGTAATTGTCAATATCGTGCTCATATAAGAACATTCGATATTTACCTTTAAAGCTGGCCCGAGAGCGAAGGTCTCTAAGAGGGGGTGGGATATTATTGAGTATATATTATTATTGAAATACATAATAACATACACATTCACATATTTCAATATATCTATTAATGTATTTAAATATTTTTCAAACATTCTAGAAAATTTTTAATGTTAGAAAGAAATAGCTTATATCTACAAGGCCGCCATTTATATGAGGAATCTGTTACGTATTCGTAAAAATCAGAATATTGTTTTATAGTTAAACATGTTTCTTCGATAATGAGTTTATAACCCTTGATTTTTCTTATTTTTATATTATAACTGATACATTTCAGACTTCTTAAAATAGCGGCTATGTTTATATTATAAGTTTGACGTTTATGTGTGTGTTTCAATGTGTGTATGTGTCTCTCTGAGGCTACGTTAGCTCGCAAATGGATGAACCGATTTTAATGCGCTTTTTTTGTTTGAAAGGTATATCCGTCGAGAGTGTTCTTAGCTATGTTTGGTGGAAGTTCAGGTCATCAGGTCAAGGTCATCAGGTCGTTTGTAAGATTTATATTGTCTATACAATATATATATTATTGAAAAATGAGATTTATTCTATAATACGCTTGTTTTACACTATTAAATATAATATTAAATTTAACATTTAAATAAAGCTTATAGTTAAAAGTAATTTTAATACTTCGGTAATATAGTTCTCTCTAAGTCATAATATGCGCAAACACACAGTAAAACTTCTATCATAATTTTTATAATATAATATATAAATTTAGTATCTTGAAAGATAATGAGGCGATCGGTCATGTCAATATGTTAAAATATTGTTTAATTGTATGCTCGTTGGTTTTTGTGTTCTGTGAAGATGACTCTAACATTGATCGTGTGATTCAATTACTTTTAACTAATGAAAGTTTGGAAGAATTGGAAAACGATGGAGTAGCATTACAAGGTGAATTAAAAAATTTCTTTTAAAATTTTAAAAATTAAAAAGCAAAATAGTTCCCTGGTTCCATTATTATATAGTAAGTGTTTTATTTCTAAAATATACGCTGTAAGACTTATCGAAAGAAACAGAAAAAGAACATTGTTATTCGTATATACATACAGTGTTAGAAGCTAATGAAGTCGGTTCAAAATAATTACATATAGCCTCGATATATTTGAATCTTAATCATAGTGCTATGTAAAATTTTTAATTTCCTTTCTTCTGACACTGTTTACACCCTTAGATCCTCTGATAACTTTCTCCTCAGTTTCCCTGTTCATCACACTAAGTTTTACAGTGACTCATTTACAGTGACAGCTATCAGACTATGGATCGCACTACCTTTATCTATTCGTACCGCACAAACCTTATCCTCATCTATACTAATATTATAAAGAGGAAAACTTTGTTTGTTTGTTTGTTTGTTTGTTTGTTTGGTTGTAATGAATAGGCTCAAAAACTACTGGACCGATTTCAAAAATTCTTTCACTATTCGAAAGCTACATTATCCACGAGTAACATAGACTAAATT
>DWAJ01002379.1:0-17805 GCA_018238005.1 Eurema mandarina
AGCAACATGCGCGCGCTGGCGGCGGTGCTCAACGGCGAGAACAACGTGGTGTGCCACCTGGAGCCGCACGCCTCGTACGACGCGTACCCGCCCGGGCCCAACCCCCGGACTGTCTCCCAGCCCAGTTTCTAGACCCCCTCCCCGTTTTCGAGTGTTCGGGACTCCGAAGTGAAAGTGTACAGATATAGCGAATGATTTTTCTATGAGTAGACATAGATTAGACGTATAGGAGGCGTAGACGCTCGCCGCGCCGGCCCCGGACGTATCTAGCGGCGCTTAGGTGTAACGTATGTTAAATCACTCTTTCCACTGTGATCCTATTTAATAACGGCTCAAATTCGTCGCGAACCACCTTTAATTTTGTATCTCGAGATCTATTAGACTCTGTACATAGCTAGACTAGCTCGACTCCGGTGTGACCTTACTATTTCTACTGACTCGTTCCCGTCGTGGCGTTATGCGTATCTGAATTCTTATAGTAGGTATGATAATCTGTGATGTTTCATTTATATGCTTTAGAATAGTTTTAATCGCGAACGTTCGCGAGCGCGCGCCGCGGGTGCTCGCCGCGCGTCCGTTCGCTCGCGAGCTCGGACCTTCGGCGGCTTCTTATGGTTTCTCAAAAGACAATCCATCCGACCTATTTATAGACTGACACCACTTAACGATGTGCACTCTCTGTACTTTAGAATAGCGTTTTAATATTAAACTCTACGAAATGTAGACTTCTTTTACCGCCATGAATAAACTGTTAATTTTAACGTAATTAAGGAATTGTTTTTATTTTAAGAGCGGATGCGACGACCCGTGTGTATTGGTTTCTTGTATATTTTGGATCGACTAAGCAATATATGTAGACTGAAGTATTAGATAAATCGTTGGCTAAGGAAACTTTAAAACAATAATTTATATACTTTATAGCGGAGCCAACATTTATGAAATACTTTTTAAAATGGGGAATATATGACAAATATCTCGGGAGGTTATATTTTGTATTTGGGTTTACTAGTCTAAAGCTCCGAATCCTAATGTAATTGTACATTGTATTGTGTATTTCTGTTATATGTATATTATTTTTGTTTGATTGTATTTTAATAACGTTATATTAATGTAAAGTAGGGCGAACAGAATGTGTAAATAATTTAAAGTTTATATAAATAAAGGGCGGTCGTTCTGTGAGGACGGCTGCGAAATTAAATTTGTATTTTTTTTTATTTTAATAAAAAGCGCCTTCTTTAATATATACGTAAATGGTAGACTTGGTTCATTAAACTATAAAAAGTTGTATAATTAAATTATTATCTATAATTTGTCTCACTTGGGCTTACCCGCATAAAATGTTATCTAAAATGTTTATAATAGGGGCAAATCATATATTGCGATATACGAATAACTACTTTGTATTAGTAAAATAATTCTCATATGAAAATAAGTACCTACCGTTGATTCAGAGCGATTACTCACGATAGCCCTGTACCTACCACAAACAGTATAATAGAAATAATATACAGAATAGATAATGAACGATTAGATGCTTTAAAAAAAGTACCATATTTTACGTCGCGTCACGGATGTTTAGCGGTGGACGTAAATCGACGCGCATCGGTAGAATCGCGCTCGTAATTGACGTATTGGTGCGAGAAAGACAACACGACTGGGACAACCAATCAACGCTCGCGCACCCGACGATCACGCGCCCCGCGCGCTTGCCGTCCCCTCGATGCCTTATTTTTGACTTCTGCGCAGGTTTAGAGCGCAGCTAAAGATTCGTGACGCTACTTATACCGTATTGAGAGACGAGTCATCCTCTTGGTGATTGATGATGACTCCCTTGTCGAGACTAACCTCCAGAGTTTCGAGCATCGTAGTAAGGTAATCGCATCCGATCTACATGACTCATCCCTGCTGGTGCATTTTACCACCGAACGTCTTGGAACGAACAAGCGTCATCGAGTCCTCGTTGATATCCCGAAGTTGCGGACGATACGCTTCAGCGCCACGTTTATTTGGAAAACCGCCAAAGTATGGAGCTTCCTGGGTGGGTCTTCCCCGAATTTAATAACCCGGGTTCATTAAAAGCTAGAGTGAACTGGTTTCATCTAGGCGAGCGCGACACATCTTCGACCGAAGCGTCGTTTACCACCACGCTACATGCACTATAAAAAAAACCTGTGCGTGAGTTCGCTACTAGTAAACTCTAGGTAAGCTTACTTCTTCTATTTTCCATGAAAAAGTTTATAAAAAAATACTACGTGTTGTTGTACTACTAACAATGTTGTAACAATAGGGAGGGATAAGAAAAACAACAAAGTAATATGAATTGAAAATTTATATTAAAAACTTATAACACGACATTGTTAATTAAATTTCGACAAGTTACAGTGGACAATTCGAATAGTTCCCTAACCCGTAAATTTTGTAAAAAATTTCATTCGCAAACCGAAAAACATTGAGAGATCTTAAAAAGGCACTTTTCAACTCACGCTGCCCCAAAATGAGATCTAATTTTGAAATAACGTCCGACAAATATTTTCTAAACCTTACAATACAAAATCTATAAAAAAACTACACTCTTTATAATACGATTTAAACACCAGGGTAGGTACTATGTTTTATGTTTTAAAAATACTACATTTAAGCACCACCCGCTAAGCCTAAAGAAAATAATTTTGTTCGAGATCCGAATAAGGTCAAAACAAAGACAAGATACACCGAAATTGTATAAACTACCTAACTACTTGCAACTACCTAACATTGATGTTCAAGTGACTGATAGACCAAGCGAATATTCTAGAACATTGAAGTCACGAAAAAATCGTCACAGGCACAGCTTATGACATTAAAATCTATATAAAAATCAAAGTATGCAAATAAATTCAAAACTAAACATTATAAAAAGAACATACTTGCACGTTTTTCAAGAACAAATATTTCAAAGACACATTTTATGAGACAAAAGCTTATTGTGTGCATATTTTTTATTGTGGCATTCTTGGCAAATGGTCAACTATTTAATCGCGTTTTTACACCAACATTCCTCATCAGATTTAGCTATATGCCTGTGATTGTATTTATTTTCTACTTACAGATGAAAAACATTAGAATCTTATATTTATTTCTTAACACGTAAATGCAGTTGGAGATGATAAAATGAAGACATTACATGTATAAGTAGCATAAACTATAATGAGTAAATGTCAATCGATTGAGTTTAGCTCACAGACGACAAGAGAACTGAACGTATAAGTATTTACAATTAAAACTGTTATACGAAATGAACCGAGAGTAAGAATTGGTTACTATTACAAAACATACAAAGCACACAACACACATCACAAAAAGTTTACAGTCTTCACAAGATTTTATCACATCGGCTCACACCTTCGAAATTTATGGTAATATAGGGCGAGACGCCTGGAGTTTGATGTCGCTATGAGCAGCCGCAACTCTCAACAACCATGCCTGGTATCGTTCCGTATATAATGTTAAGATCGTGGTCAAAATATAGCATGGAGATGCTGCTCATTCGACGTGGAGCGCAGCAGGGTCCTCCGCTGCCCTGCGGCGCCGCGAGGTGCACAAGATGTGTGTGAGGGTATTTCTGGAGGAAGCTGTAGGGGCACTCCCCGCTGCAGTAGTTGGCGTCGTACTGCTTAGGCGCGATGATCCAGTCCCAGCCGAACTCCTCGAAGTTGACGGACAGCGGGTACCGACAGCAACGCACCTCCTTAGAGTTCTCCGTGCAATCCATCCCTATCATGCGACGAGTTCTCTTGTGAGAGTTATCTCTGAGGCTTACTTCTATGTACGGCATCTGGAGAAATAAATTCGCTATCAGAAAATGTAACCTAACCCGTTATAACGATAATTTTAAAAAGTAAATAGTAATAATAGTCTTTCTTAATAATACGTTGATGACGATTTAGGATAGCGCGCAATTTTTCGGCTAATTTGCGATTTAAATGACCCACATAAATTCAGATAGTGATAAAGGGTTATCAGTTTCATTATAAGCAAACTATCATTTCAGTCATACTAAATTTGCAAATACAGGAAGTACGTTGATTAATTAATACGCAGCTGAGCTTTAAATTTATTTTATAAAAATAATTATATAAGTTGACTAACTCGACCTCTGATAATGTTACATAACTTAATTGTATAGGTGTAAAATAAAAACAGATCATAAAACTCCAAATTTCAATAGTAGATAACCATGCAACTTTTATTGACATAATTGACATGAATTGACCCCTCATGACAAAGTTCGATTACGTGGGCCAATTCGATTCGATATTGACGATATGTCCTGTCTTAAAGTCTTATCAACATTTTTATTGACCTGAATTACACGACTCTTGCAATGCGGAAAGCCCGAACAGCTACCGAGAAATAGTATCGATTCTTAAATGCAAGAATTTTGCTGTTTCAACCACAACAAAAATCACAACAGCAACGTTTCGATAACGTTATAAATAGCAGGTTATTTATAGACGATAAAAACGTTATGTTGCCGTTTATCTTAGAGCAGTAATGACTCACCAGTGCGTTATTTGATTCCGAGCTTGGATGCGGCACGAGCAGACTCATTGTGTGTTTGGAGTCCTGTAGCCTCACCACGATGGCTAGATTCTCTCGCGGCAGCCTGAAGAACTCTGCCACCATATTCGTGACATTAGCTTTAACCCATTTCCCTACTTTTAGATCTTTTCTGGACATCTTCAGCGACCCCTCGGCGTAAGGCACGGACGCTTTGCTCGCCTGACTATTTCTAGTGATCCTATTAACTTGGTAGTTGATATTGAAGTAGTCGTCAGCCAGGGTGACATTGTGTCGCTCCAGCTCTTGGATGTGAATGTTTAGGAAGGCTTCGTCTACTTCGTTCTGCAGAACTTTGTTGGTGAATCTGAAGTTTATTACTTTCAGACCTTTGAAATGGTTGTGGCGTCGTGTATCTATAAAAAAGTAAAAAAAAACGATGAATTTTTACATGCATATGAATAAAAATCTCTTTTTTTTTAATATTATACTAATAATATAGACACATAGAAGAGCCGAGTGCATTATTTATATACTATAAAAAGATTTACCGACTTTGCAAACACAAGGTGTATAAAGCAAATCGTTTCGTGCTAATTATAGACGTTCAATATGTTTACCTATAGCTAATCTAAAAATAAATATTTGCCTCGTAAGGAACTATGGTATGCCGTATGTATGTTTTACTAATCGTGTCAATAAACTTACTTTGAAGTTTAGTCTAAATATATTGTTTATCTTAGTTTGCCGGAATTAAATCTATTGATCACTGTCATAATGCAGTTGCCCTTACACCTAACTTAGCAAAGGCTTGCTTACAATCGCTCGGTTTAAAGCACAAAGAGCCGCCACTCTTAATACAATAAACCCTAACATGCTTCGTCTTTCATACTCTTTGGCAAAAGTTACGTATAAAAGATACTACATTCTTAGACAGTGATTTAGCGCCCTATTATTTCAATAATATAAATGAAAACGCATATTGGCAAAATACTTCATTAAAAGTAGTTTACTAAACAACTAAAGATTTGATATTTACGATTTAATTTTTTAATATACAAAGTTTATTGCAATTATGTATAAAGTAAGATATTGTTTGATTGTTTGTCACTGTTTATTAATGTTGTCCATTGATCAGCATCTGAAAAAATAATGATAATTTTTATAAATATATTCGGTATACACCTTAGAAACATTTGAATATTAATGATTCACAAACATAATTTACTATTTAAGTAAACGTATTTATTTCATTAAGTGTATTTCGTTACACATTATAGTTACGAGGCTATATTCGTATTAGTATCTCATATTTTACTGTAGTATATTTTAAATTAACAATAAGTTCAGTCCACTATTTATCGTTCCCAAAAATCAAAAAACCTTAGGGCTCAGTTGAAAACGTAGGTAATCAAAATAAACCCTCGTACGGTAGGTATTAAGAACAAATCCTACAAAGACTTATATGATATGATATATATCATCAAGAAAACTAGCGAACCTAGTGCTTCCTTTTAAAAGCACACACGAAGCCAGGTGCTAACTAAAAATACCGAGTTCGTTCATCTGCAGAAGGTCGTACACCCACTTGCAACATTCTTCACCTCAACCTCTTGACAGGTTGTATATAAATCCGTCGTCGATTGTTTACAATTTAGCTTTCCCATGATTATTTGTTCTGGATGTCAAGAGAAGTCTGGTCTGTGTTACTTGTCTTGATAAATTTGCTTTCGATTTCAACGTCTTTAAAGAGCATCTAGTTATTTGCATGTTTTTGGAGCAGTAGATAAAGGTAGTCTATGGTAGGGACAAAATGATTCTTACAATTTCGATAGGCATGACACGGTATGAAAATAAATAAAAAATAGTCTTTCTCCGTCGATAAGAACAAAATAAAACACCCGTATTATTCTTTGTCCAAAAAAAAGACCATTTGGATATAGTATTATAGCGCGTTTAAGTTACTAAGTTAGGGTTAATTACGTCACACCTTAGTAGAAAACGTGAACGATTGTGACGTCATGCTGATTTTCAAATTGATGTAAATCCTTCAGTTTAATATAATCAAAATATCTAAAACATACGTATCTATTATATTATAGTGAATTTTATAGTATCTATCTGACGGGCTTTTAAATTATCTTTTATTCGTCATTCAATTGTTTTTAATATTATACTGACGAATTAAATAAATAAAATACTAAAGGAGATACACAATCTCCTACAAATGATTACTGAGTTTTGAGTATAATTTCCGTCGCTTTGAAAAATTATTTTACACGTATAAAACACTGCATTGCATTCAGAGAAGCAGTGATAAGTTGCACTGATAAGTTTCAATAACAAATTTGTTTATTTTTTATTATAAGTGTATCATTTTGGTATTTAACGATCTATGGAGTCAGCTAGTCGACAAGATTTCCTAAATGAGTAACTAATGTAAATAAATATTATATACCTATAGGATACCCTTGGCTTCGAAAGAAAAGACTATGTCGGAAATGTAAGACTTCCACAGAGCAAAAGTCCAAAAACTGCATTTCATTGCATTAAGGATTAAGAATAGCATAGAATAACAGCTATGTCACAACTTACAATATAAAGAATAAGTAAATAATATGTCTCTCTTCAATTATCATATATGTATACATATAGTTGTTTTTACTCTATTAGGAAATTGTATTAAAATTAAAACATCTGAAAACACACACTTTTATAATATTCAATTCTTAACAATGGCAAACAACATTATTTCTTATTCAAAATGTTTATTCATCTATAAATCAAAAGTAGCAAATATAGTTTTTTCCTCACTCCATTTTAAATAAGATTAGTAACCATGCGAATACTATAAAAATAAGCTATAATTTATATGTTGAAAAGAAGATTAATCACTGTATATTTACGTGTCAAGCTATTTGTGTACCTACTTTAAGATGGGATTTTTTGTGGAGTTTACAAAATAGTTTTTTAATAGAACAATTATTTTATTAAATACACTAATAAATTATAAAAAAGTGGAGAAAAGTGTTTAACTATTAAAGAATTAATATATTTCTAGAGTTGTGATTGTATATTGTTTATATTTTATAATACATTTTATATGTACCCTATAAATATCTCTAGAGCCTATGCATATAGCTTTTTGTATTTTTCAAAATGAACGTCAATTGCTCTTAATTAAAAAAATTACAAGACTACCCCCATGGGAAACTACGAATAATTATTGAAAGCTATTTGCTATATAGCTTCCTTTTTACGAGAAATTTCGATAGAGTTCTAAGAGTAATAACATACTTATGCACTAGATTTCTATTAATTAATTATTCAAAACAAAAAGAAAGAAAGGGCTTTGGAAATAAATACGTTTACATGTCTGATACATGCAAAAAAGTACACCAAGTTTCAACTCAATGTTATTTCATTTTATAAATGAATTTACTTTAATTCTTTTTATAAAAAAAAAAGACTGTCGTAAGAACCATTTAATAATATTTGCTTATCATAATAAATATCCCGTAAAACATTACTAAATCAGAAAAATTTAAAAGGAAAACGTAAAATTATACTTGCTGCACCAAACCAGAGAAATCAGGGAAACACGGAAAAACACAGCACAGATTAAAAAAAGCCGATTCAACTATTCGTTTCGAAAATTTGAAAAAAACGATCGAGAATTCCAAATTCGAAATAATCGGATTCGGCGTGTGAATTTTTGAATTTTACGCGCGCACCCCGTAACGGCCTGTGGCTGACTGATGCGCTTAGAGTGGATATGCCGACTCCGTAGTGAAGCAAATCGCGTGGGCTAGCAAGGAGATTCAATCATTGTACTCACTAATTCAAATACAATAAAATAACAACTCTATGCCACACCGATACGACAGCATTTCCTTCGACAGCTACCCAGTGCATGTACCTACTCATTTCGTTTGATAAGAACGTTTAATTATTTTTAATACACGGCCTGACAAGGGTCGTTCGAATTTTTTATCAGTGTATCTTGTCGCAGTTTTAATTTGTTTTTAAATCTTTTTATCACTATTTAATTCTCTGCAGATATTATCATTTATATAAATAACATTGCTCGGTACAGCTGTCTTCAATTTTTAAATATAATCAGTAATTCAACTTTATTATTTAAGCATTTTTCCAGAGGTATCAGTTTATTTTTTTTATTTTTTTTATATAAGTTTTTTATTATTTACTGTAATGTTTTGAGAACTAGGGCCTCATAGAATGAATGACATCAAGTATCACAAAAAGACAATTTCAAAGAAAATTTAATTTAATAAAATTAGCGCTTTAGTGATTTGTGAAGCCTCATTTTTTATATTTACTGCCAAATCTCTTTTATATAAATTCCCTTTTTCGTATTAACTCATAGTATAGTTGTAATTATTGTTGAAGTATTTAATCTGTAAACTACGATGTAGGTACAATTTATAATTTGTTTCGTTTCTCTTAACATCAGGAGTACGTCCAGCTCGCCTTCTCACTTCATCGTATAAAAAAAATAATAATATCACACTTAATTCTTACAAGATACTTTCTTACAAATTCTGATTTAAATTAACATCAAATGTTTTTAAAAAATAATTAGACTTAATTAAAACAAATAACATGGTAGCAATCTCTGATACTGTATTACTCTACACAAATGGTAGACATAATGACGCCATAGTCCTCGTACGCACTATACGTATTACTGGCAATACAAGGTGCCTTTATTATCGAATATCTCATCTTACGAGGAATTACTTAGATGACATTTTCCTGCTTAATATTTTAGGTATATCATGGTTTCTTCAAGTCGGGATATTGGACTATAAAAATAAGAACACAGAGTAAATTCTGATTAAGAATTTTACAATTACAAATATGCATTAATTTTCATATATTTTGTATTAACATTTTTCGCCTTAGTTAGATTACATTTATATAATGTTTATTTGCAGAATAATTGTAAACTAAAATATTTAAAACGACGAAGAATTTGAGAATTTCTGAAAGTGGTGCATGTTTAAAAATTTAAGAACGCATCGCTTTTAAGTTCGCTTAACTTATTAACTAACAAGTAACAATCCATTACATAGATATTCTATTTTATCTTGTATCTAATACATTTAAATATTTTTTATGACAGTATAGAGACAAACTTTTATGTCAGAAAATAAATTAACTAAATTAGTTCCGGTTAGCTCCGAATAATAATTCGATGCCCCCATGATATAGAGCTACACAAAAATATGCCAAAAACAATTAGATAATAGGGTCAATGTCACGTGGGTTAATTAGTTTCGATATCGGTGCGAGATATCAGTGATCTTACGTAATTTGTCATTTTTAATTGGTCATTAACTTTTCAAGCGGAACTTAATTTTGACAAGACATTCTTTGAATATTTAGATAGTTAGTTACTTATTTATATACTCGTATACCTCTTTTTTATCTACTGATTAACAAATATTTAGACAAAACAATGATTCAGATATTATTTATGGTTTAATTTTTTTGATAATTGTTATTAACAAACGACAATGAAAATGGATGAGTTTTTTTTAATGTTAAACATCATTATTTAAATGAAGCTAAAAGTTCTAAAAGGATTTTAATCATTATGATGGGAAATGATTTAATCTCCAATATAAAAAAGTTGATTTTATGTGTTGTATGTTATAAGACGAAAATCATTAAAAATGAGAGAGTACTGAGGAGGTTATAAAAATATTTACAAAACACGGCGATTACACAATTAATTGCCGTTCTGTTTTGATTCAGGCAAGGAGAGTTATTGTTTAACAATAAATAATTGTTATCTCGCGACCGGGAAAAATAATTAATCCAAATGATGCTAAATTTAGGAATTGCATACGTAGGTATGTTGCATTGGTATACTTTTAACTATATAGATTTTTTATCTTTTCACCTGATTTCATTTATTGAAATGTGGCTTTTCTGTATACAATAATTTTCAGTAGATCGCGATATCACACCAAAAATACTGATAAGGTCAAATGCTCGTCATCAAATATTAGTACATATAATATACTTCGTCTATTTATTATTTCTGGTATTATAATAACAATAATAACTAAGTCCTTTATTGCTGGTTATATTATTAAAGTTAAATAAAATATAACTAATCAATAAAAAACACGTAAATAAATATACCTGTGTTATAACGTAAGTCCAAAAAAAGAGTTCCTTACTAGAATAGAACAGAATAAGTCTTCATGGTTAACTGGAAGACATCACTTTTCAGTGATAAAATAGTCATTAACCTTTAGTATTCATCTAATAAAATGCAATGTAATGAAACACATTGTATAACTAAGTGTTAAGATAAATAAGAATATATGACATTAAAACAGTGCCCATACCGATCAAAACAGGCACACGGTAGAATATCCTTCAACCCGCCAGGTCAACTATAGTTGGTGCAGTCCTTTATGTGATAGATTTGGGTAAGGTCACAGACCCCGAATGGACGGACGTTGGTCCCTCTCAAGCAATTGTTACTGATTTGTTTACACTTCTACATAGGTATTCGGTATTTGACTTTGAATACTAAATCTATATCCTAACCTAAATTTAGTTAGGCTACTTTCAGGGGAAAGGAAAGGGAGGAGTCATTTTGAAAATGTGTAAGTTATTCTTGCTCGTAAGCTAAGAAACACTATTGATTTAGACGTATTAGTATTATTATTAGTATTGGTAAAATTATATGGACTGATTAATCTTATGTTAGACGAAAGGTTTGTCTGAATGGAAATACGATTCGATGAGTTTTTGATTCTGAATAAGATATACAAACGTAAGTACCTTATTCGAAAAAAAATGTAAAAGAGAATATTAGTTTCACTATATAATATCCATTTTTGCATTATTATCCTACCTTCAAAAATCCATAAGAAGCCCAAACTATCTATCTAAAATTTTTGGTATACATTATTTTTAGCAGTGCATGTTATTGACCTTTTTCCTTACGAAATGTTCTTCCTTAAACACCTCATAGTACTCGTATTTTGACCCGTCACTGTCTTCGAAATCGGACGCATTATACAATTACGATCGGTACAACGCATGGAAGATGCTTTATTATATATGCATTTAGTTTATTCGAAAATAAGCCTTAAATAAAGGGAAGAAAGTCCAACTAAGAAACCACATTGGCGAATCTAAATTGTATCAGTTTATATGCCTAAGTTCAAAGTCACCGCTGAAAGCTGGTATCATTTAATAGGGAATTTTTATTCTAACGCTACTCGTGTGAGCGAAATTCATCATTACATAAAATTGTGATACAAATATTATGTATGTTCAGTGTTGTTTCACTGTATATTATTTACTGGAAATAAGACTAACTTGTTGTGAAACTCTTCGATTATACTAAATCTATTACTTATTATAGCAAATTTTAATTTTGGTGTCTAAATATCTGGATATTTAGACACCAAAATTAAAATTAGCTAAAATAATGTAGGTATTTGAAATCACATAGAAATAACAACTACACACAAAAATGCGAAAATATACAATAAATTATAACATGACATATACCTATTATGAGATAAAATTCAAATTCAAAGGCTCTCAACCGGCAAATAAAAGTGTAACAGAATGGGGTCTCACTATTAATTATGGAGAATTAAAACTATGTCAATAAATAACTACAGTATATCCGAGTCTAACACGTCACAAAATTTCGATTCAGAAAAAAATAGGCACGAAAAATCGGTTAGTAGTGCTGTTCCCTATTTTAGATACGCAATGATCTTGACCATGACACCCACTCTACGATATCCGAGAACTAGTTCCCTAAATATATAATTCGTTCAAGGGAAGCGATTTTATTCCCACGACCGTCCCGGATGACCGTACTGATTGCGGAGTAGTGATGTATACGATTGATAATTGTCGATTTTATGGGGGTTATAGAGTATCTAGCAGACTCATAAAAAACTCCGATTGACTTTAGGTGAGTTGCAAAATATCTGGTAGCAATTTGCTCAAAATAGATTGTTTTATGCTACTAACTTTTCATGTAAAACTGCTTCGTAATTAAATTTAATTTATTGTATACTCCTGATGGAACTGTCAAAATTGATCTATAGTCAAGAGCCATATTCAGTTAAGTGAGGTATGGAAAAAATTATAAAACTGACGCATACTTAATAGATTAGTCAATAGGAAAAATATAGACTAAAAAGAAGGTTGGTTATTATTTGTGAAGCCCATTGTAAACTAAAGGAAAGTAAAAAAATAAAGTCGTTGTATCTTATATTGAATAATTACAAAAATATATAGTATAGAAAATTAGTATTAAATAGGATAGTAAAGAATAGTCCTTGAAATAAACAACTGAAAGACGTACAATTAGAAACTTAATATTCAATGAACCTTGAATTATTGCAAAAAACCATCGACAAGGGCGCACGTCCCTATCGAGAAATAGGGTCATTCGCCCTCATGCAACAAATCATTTTTAATTGTATGTATTCTTCAATCTTTCCATTATACTGACCTCTTAAACAATCGCGAATGCTTGATAAGGATGGATGATCCGGTCAATGACCTTTTCACATTTTTATTGCCAACCCACAGGATGTCATTGTCAAGAAATGGGTCGTAAGAAATTTTAAAATACAAAATATTTGGGTCAAGCGAATTTAGGGGTTGATTTATATTGACAGTAACCGTTCGCGATTTCCGATCAATTTCGATGTCATTTTTGATCTGGACAAATGTCCGAAAACATCCTTTTGATTACGTCGTAAAATTTGGTTTAAAAAGTTTTTTGAAAATACGCCGTATTCCGTACCGATAAATAAACATAAGAGGTTTTTTACAGATGAACTAATATTCAATAAAGCCTAATTCAATTAACATCTATTTACGCCTACACGTTTGATCTCTATTCTTATAAAAATAATTCAATAATTCACAGGTAACACAATCATTACACAAACCCTAGCTCTAACACCTCTACGTGTAGTTTTTACGGACACCATACTACATTATCTGTTAATATAATAGAAACAATTTATAAAAACTTAACGAAGTAATAAGCAATAACTGTTGTAAATAAAGAATGTGCCCGCATTGGCAGCCCTGCGCGGATAAAGGAGCCAAGGCTAGTGAAGGACAATGTTCCCATCCGGTGCCGATGTAGGGTGCGCGTTCGCATGATCTCCGTAGGACATTTACTTACCCTTTATTTTACATTACTATACTTCTCTGTAGAATTTGACTTTCAAACCGGTGGTAAATATTTTGTTATACATGTCGATTCAAAAGTGTTATATTTTGTTATAATAACCTAGTTTGACTTTTAAGAACTCATTAACTTCAAACATAAATATATAAAAGATAAAGGCTAAATAATATACAAATTCAGTGTTACTTTCTTTTTTAAGGCGTATAGGTTGTAGGTAAAAATTTATTTGTGTACATAAAAGCTTCTACATTCAGGAGCGGAACGAGTAGGTATATAAACTACAGGTTGCTGTAACTTTAAAATAAAGCTAAAAAACTTACGTCAAATATATTAGAGCGTGAAATGATAGAAATACACCTTGTTAATACCTTTTTTACGAGGTGAAAGAGCTGGTAGCCGTTAGGTTGAATTGGGTCAGCTCGCCCGAAGTCGTACCACCCTCCAGCAGAAAATCTGACTCAAGTAATAGTATCTCATCAGAGAAGGCCATCGGCAAGACCTGGAGTGAGGTGAAGCGAGCTGCCCAGGACAGACTGGGATGGCGACGCACTGTGGACGCCCTCTGCCCCATCTACGGGATATAGGGACCTTAAGTAAGTCAAGTCAAGAGATGTCACTTGACGGTATGACGGTATTCTTAGAAGATTTTTGAGATGGTAGACCTCTAAAATCTTTTAAAAATGTACTAGTAATATATTTTAAAACACCACATCTCATGGCCACCGTAGCTCTAACGTACTTAATTCGTTTGCAATGCCAATGCCACGAGGGAGAAAGGGGCCCAACAGCGAGTGACGAGAGATGAATGAATGTGGATGGATACCGCTCATGAGAAACCCTTCAACTTTTGTTTTTATCAGCTACTTCCAGTGAGTCAGAGATGGCAACTAGGCCGGCTTCCGAATGGATGGTTCTAAATTAACTAATATTAAGTTTTGAATATCACACCTGCGTATTTTTAATTGAAGTAGATAATAATAGGACTTTTTATGGAAGGTATATATTATAATAGGTCTTTACTTCAATTTAACTGTAAATATATTATTGTTTCTGATCGTTTTGAACAGCGTAGTTTTAGGCTTAAAAATCTTTGTAATTTATAAATCTTATATAACTTTTCTTCCAGACAATGTGTTTAATTATTATAAAGCTTGGCGAATATATTTATTCGAACTTATACAAAATATCATTATTTAAAAATTCAAGTCGGCAAAATGAATATATATCGTAGTCCAAGAAAATAGAGCTTTAAATACAAATTTCAGATGAAAACTTGAATTCTTGATATAGTGTACTTTGAAAGATCCGTGAACGAATAGAAAAAGTATTTTTTTAATTCATCCACAAGAACTAGTGACTTGTAGAATAAGACTTCCAAAGTAAGTGACTCGTGTTTTTATTATTTTATCTATTTAATTTTTATTTACCCTTTTTACAGAAAACAATCGTAAAAACTAGACATATTTAGAATCAAATTTACGTGTAAAGTCTTATCACTTAAAGTGATTTCTTGCAGGCAACCTTAATTTTTTTATTAAGTAATAAGAATCGTTAACCAAACCATGATGTTCTATAGATTAAAAGCACTAAAGGTCATACAAAACATTAAAGCCGTGTGAGGTCCCGAACCCCCACGAATCGGAAATCTGATGACATGCGGGTGAACCCCCCTTAGCTTCCGATTTGCCGACCTACAACGCAATAATCTCAAAAAATCCTGGTTCGAATTGAAAAATTATTTTTTTATTGAAAAGACCATTTATCGAGGAAGGCTTTAAGCTACATAACATCACGCTGCGACTAATGGGAGCGAAGATATAATGGAAAACGTGGAAAAAACGGGGAAAATTATTCATATTTGAGGGCTACCTTTGCGTGCGCTGCGAAAACGGTCCAAGATACCAAAAGATAAGTATGAAAGAATTATTCCTCTTTAAATGATCTAAAAAAAGTCCGCGACAGTATATGTCTATTTTCTAAAATTGACTCACTATAACATAATAATAGAAATAGATCCGACGGGGACGAAGTCGCGAGTAACAGCTAGTCAATTATAAAATAACTAGCGACCCGCCCCGGCTTCGCTCGCATGTATCATAGCTAAACCTTCATCTTAAACACTATCTATTAAAAAAACTACATAAGAATCGGCTGCATACATAGGGATATATAAAGCGATTTTGTTTTATATTATGAAGTTATGATACTTGAATTTTCCGATGACTGCATGTCGTAGAATACTTTATACTTACATATAGTTATTTTAAATTAATTATAGATCAGGTTTAGACACTTAAGTGCATTAGGTATGTAGTTGTCAAATTTATTTTCTTAAATAACGTTTGCTTTTTAGTTTTTATTAGTATGACTGTTTATATTATTTGGTTTTTATAAGTACTATTCATTACCTACTTTAGACTATTGACACCAGAAGAAGACAGAACAAGTCTTAAATTATCTTGAAAATCCTATTATATTATTATTAGTATTGAATTTGAATGATTCACGTTAAAATATATAATATGTTGCCTAAAATATTCGTATTTGAAAGAAAAAAATCTTAGGACTTGAATTTAAAAAGATACAAAAATTACAAAACCTTATTATTATAATTTTGTTTTCTGAATGCAACTACCGAAGCTAAATCAATATCAATTTCGATATTATATGTAATTATTACAAGAATAATGAGTTATTATTCAAAACATGTCAATCGTATTGTTTTGGTCTGAGATTTCAATATTACTGATAATGTATTGACTATTGATCAGCAGACGTCTGAAGGACGTTTTTATATGTATTACATATTTATTACTAGCCGTTTTTCCCCGCGGTTTTACCCGCGTAGTTCCCGCTCCCGTGGGAATTTCGGGAATTCCTTTCTTAGTGCACCTCTACGGTACCTAAGCTACGTCCCTTCCAAATTTCAAGTGCCCACGTTTAGCCGTTTAGGCTGTGCGTTGATATGTCAGTCAGTCAGTCAGTTTCTCCTCTTATATTTTTAGAAGATTACCAATTATATTATTCTATGTTTATCTTCCATAGTTAAAAGGTACATGCGTTCTATAGGAATAAAGGCTTTAGTCAAATGTTACTAGTCTAATTAAATATAATATAAAATGTATGAGCATGAAAAACAGTTACCAAATATCAATCTACAATTGTTATTCTATTCGTTAAGCGTCTATGACATTTGCTTAAGACCCTGGGTCAGAATTTATAAATTATTTCTACAAATGATATTAAAACATATATATTTACCTGTACTAGGTATATAGATATGTTTATATATACTTGTGACCTCTCCTATAGATTACATTTTGCGTTTAACATAATATTATCCAATCTGAGCCCAAAGGCTCTATTTCAAAACCATATACACTAATGGAATGGAATAACAAAGATAATTAGTGCAAAAATAACTTTATCTGTCTATTACTTATTAGAACTACTAAACCGACTTTGTTGAAATCAAGTCTAGAAAAACTATGGGGAAGGAAATAGGCATTTTACTTTTATCACGAAAAAAATTTAAAACTTAATTAACTCTATTTAACACGTGGACGACATCGCGGCGACTAGTACTCAAATAAAAATAACTATATAACGAAAAATCATTTGAACCGCTATAAAACGTGGTATTACATCAACGTCTATTAATAACCGTTATCGGAGCGTTATTAATATTAAAGATTCTATTATTGCGGGCGATATATTCATCAGAACGACGTAATTAAACCCGACAGACAGATCATAGACAGACGGACAGGCGCTGATAGCAGTAATAATTTATGTGCTAAGAACGGCGTCGTTGCTTTTTACCCGACTACGGCAAAGCCAAAGGAGGGTTATGATTTTGAAAGGCTATGTATGTATGTATGTATGTATGTATGTATGTTCATCTGTTCCCTCGTAACTACTAAACCACTAATCAGAATTCGACAAATGACATATCATTAGAAGCGTCTTAATTGTCCGCTGGTTATAGGCTATATAGATTTTCACCAAATTCAATGTGGCGCCCTCTAGCGGACAAAATATACAGA
>DWAJ01002380.1:0-17801 GCA_018238005.1 Eurema mandarina
AACTACTAATGATCATACGCTATTGAGATCCGCGGCCAATATTTTTATCTATGAACGGAAAAAATAATTTTAACTATGGTTTGCCGTTTGACCGAGTTCTCTGTACGCACCTTTTTTATAAGAGGGGTCAAACCAACGAGTCACCTTGAGGTAAATTGTAATTGCCAACAAGGGGCGCCAGCAGGTTATGTTTCGGTGTTCCGATCACAACCTGGCTTAAGTGCAGATGATCACAACCTGGTGTAGGTGCTAGTACACCATCACTGAGGTGGCCCGGTGACGGGCATCCGCTGACGGGTTTTAGTCTGTTTGTGTCTGACATAACCTACACTCACCCCCCGGGATTGTTAGCATGCGTGGGCATTTCTCCACGAAAAAAAAAATCAAAAGTTTATATTATGTAACTATATTCCTGTGCCTATCAGACTTTCTGTTTCAAAATTTATATAAAAGGTTGCCTGGAAATCACTTTTTGGGAAATGTAGGAACATTTAGGCAGTTAGTTGAACAGTTAATGTAAAAAAGAATTAATTAATAAAAACTTGGCTCTGAAGCGATTTCTCAGCCCAGTAAGGTTTCATCTAAAAATTTTCAGTAGTTTTATCCTTCATAACAATCTCATATCTATAATCAGACTGAATTGGAATATAATTTATATAAAATATATCCTTACACTTGAGTTGACAAGTCCTAAGAGACTTTCTTCAGGGCGTCCACGACCAAATATATAGTTTTTATACGGAAGCACAATCTCATAAGTAAAATTAAATTTTCCTTTTAGTATATTTATTACGTCAAAGGCAACACCTTTCCCAATTAGTGTTCCATTTTCCGCTCTTTCCACCCAACTCATCGGTATATTCTAAAAATAATTATGATATAAATCATTGTTTTTTTATTCAAAATAATCCGTTTCAATTTTACCATGTTTTAATTTTTTTTCAGCATACCTAGTGTATGTATGAAATTCACTTACGTTAAATGTTCCAATTCTCAAATGTTTTCCATTAAGGTCATTCTTCCATGCTAGTTCATCTACAGTCTTCCTTTCCAAAAATTGTACATCTAAAAACAGATCACATCTAAGAGTATTAATTATTTTGTTAAAAATATACCTACTTTCTTATTTACATTTTCGAAACTTTTCATTTAAATCTATTAAAATTTATGTATATTATGCAGCTTTTATACTTGAGCTTAGTTTATTTTTAGATAATAATTAAATTGTAATTTTTAATTTTTAATCGCTAAAAATATATTATCCGGCAGTTGCATTGATTATAATTACTTTCTTTTCTTTGCATTTGTTTTTAAACCAAAACGAAATAGGAACCTATGTACTAGGTACGTCCGCAAAATGTGACATGATCCCTTAATTAATAAAATACTGCACCGATTTGTTTTTAATTTAACATTGGTAACTTTTTAGTTAAGAACCTATCTATTAACCGACAATAAAAGATTTACCGTTAATTGAATTATCATAAACATTATCACAAAAGGTCGCGTTGCAAACCGTTGATAATATAAGGGTTAAGCCTGCCATTGCATGTGGGAGCTTTATGAGTGACTGATACTGTTGCACAAGAATAAAGGTGGTGAATATTATGGGGTGAGATAATCGTTATTGGTAGGAAATGGTGACATCAAGCTGATAACCTGTAGGCTGTAGCGTATTCATTCGCTAGACTTATATTGATACGCGTTTAAATCGCGTTTCTGCAATCAGGTACCTAATGGTAAAGTTTTAAAGTAAATATACTACTCCTTATGAATGTAGCTCTTATATTATACCTACGGTTTAATCTGTGATTCTAGAAATTAGGGCATTTAGCTCTTTACCTCTATAGAAGTGATAGCTTCCTATTTATTCGAAACGCATTCCCTGGCTTCTATTTCTCTTTTTCATATGGCAGCAGTAGGCTGTCTTCTCTTTGACACCAAACCATATTATCTTTTCTTTTGGACGTCCCGAAACCCAGTGTTTTTAAATAACTTAGCACATGTTGTATATAATGCTATATTTCTTACATTATCCTGTTTAATAAACAATTAGGATTTTACTTCGAAATAATTTTATGGGCACAACATTTTGGAACTACTACACTATGTTAATCGAATTGTGGATAATATACCTACTGAGGTGGAAATAATATACCTATACCTATATTATCTAAAATAAAAAAGTGGCATGTCACTAATAAGATTTCGAACTATTCCTCAATTCCGAATAACATGTAAGCCTTTACAGTATTATTAGATAAATTTATTTGCCTTGTTCTTTGTGGAAAAACAAACAGAAAATACATTTTAAATAATGTGGTTTGACGTAATTATACTCGGTAATTATATACCCCTATATGTGGCACGGTAAATATTATTATATCTTACATATTAATTAAAAACAATAGTTTCTATGTAGGTACAGTTAGGTAGGTAGAGGTATGAGGTACCTAATATGTAATATGCATATTTGCAGCTTAATGTTTTGAGAAATTCTTGTACATAGCATATACAGGTATAAAAGACTTAATCCCGAAAACTGAAACCGCAGATAGAACCGCTCGTGTCACGTGATCATAGCTTAATGCATGACTTTTTCCTGACGCAGATTTTTTAAAAGTTATGTTTATTGTTAGAAATTTTTACATTTAATTCCTACTTTCCGACAAGATATCAGCCCACTTAGAAGTCGCAAGTGTGTGTATGACCATAAAATAATAAATGATAGCAGTGCAGAATTTTGATTAAATAAATGTACTAAATAATTAAAGACTCTAATTTATATTTTATTACAAATACAAGTTTTTCATTCCATAATATATGCAAACCCGATGATGCATAATTTTACGAGCGAATGAATATTAAATGATTGCCCGAAGAAAAAAAAATTGTCAAAACTGACAATGACAGAACTTTATTTTGACGGTTAACCTAACAAATGTTAAATCGCCACAAAGAAAAACATAACCTAAGAAAATAATTTATAATCATAATTCATAACTTGATTAATTTGGTTTTTTATTTTATGCCAGTATTACCCTAAAAGTTTTATAAAATGAAAGAAACTCTTCTATCAAATTGCGAAAAATCTTTTTTATTGAAAACTATATCTAGTGGTCATGTAAGTTCCTGCAGGAAGCATTCTTTTGGCTAGATCTTTGTTCACAGCAGTATTTATTCATTAGTTTATTATTCTAGCGCCTGGATGGTAGAATTTACAATGAAACAAGAAAGCTTCAAATAGCTTTTGGATCGGAATATGGCAGTTGCATGGTATCTTTAGGAGAAACTAAGTAATTCTTATTATTATTATCAATAATTAATTTTGCACTCAAATGTTAAAATTTCTAATAATAGTTTGTGACCTTTCAGAGTCATAGCACAAGTATCATGTGAAGTTGTCCAACCTAAACAAATCAGACCTAATGAAGGAATACTATATATTAATGTAGAAATTAGTCCAATGGCTGCACCTCAATTCGAAGCGAATCGGCAGACGGATCTTACTGTGTACCTTAACAGATTACTAGAAAAATGTTATAAGGACTCCAAGTGCATTGACCTTGAATCATTATGTATAGTAGTTGAAGAAAAGGTCAGTAACCTTTTATCTTAATTGACCTTAATTTACTTTATTGTTAGATGACAAATAAATGTTTATTGTTTATTTTTTTTACTGACACTATTGTCATATTGTAAATGATTGTTTATGTGGAAGTGTGGAAAACATTAAATAATTCTTTTACTAATTTTTTTAGGTTTGGTCCCTAAGAGTGGATATAAAAGTACTTAATCATGAAGGAAATCTAATAGAATGTGCAAGTATAGCTACATTAGCCTCACTTGCTCATTTCAAAAGACCTGATGTGACACGAGTCGGAGACAAAATAACCATTCATACTGTGGCAGAAAAGGACCCTATTCCCACTGTTCTATATCACTATCCAGTTTGTTTAACATATGCTATTTTTGGCGAGTAAGTATAAGTGTAACATTTTCTAGATGCACTGTACATGAATTAATAAAACTACATAATATTCATCAGCAAGTGAAGTTATATCACAATGTTATAAACAAACTTTCTAACCAAACATGTAGTGTTATCGATTAAAATGTACACAGTATTTCTTTTAATATTAATTTCAATGTTTTAGCATTCTTCTATCAGATCCAAGTTATATAGAGGAGTCAGTATGTATGTGTAATGTAGAAGAAGACAATACAGGAGGAGGCTTGCTTGTAGTTGGTATAAATCAGTATAAAGAACCCTGCCTGCTAGATTTAACTGGAGCTGCCATAGACAATGTTAATATTGTACATAAGGCAATTCTTAATGCATCAGAAAGAGGAAAGGTAGTCATTGATATGTTAAAGAAGGCTATTATTAGTGATGACACTTTAAGGTAAGCTAATTTATTTTTACAATTAATATTTTTTCTTAATGCACCTGAATACAAGTACTTACTATTAAACAAATATTTCAAAGGGTTTGGTTCTGTTTAAAAGGTATTTGCATAATTTCTAGGCTTTGACCCCAATAACTAAGTTGTAGGTTACTTCCATACACATCCATTTTAGCAATGCTATATACCTATATATATATATATACCGAATATTGATAAGGATAAGGACCTCCTTAATGTAACTTTATTAATATTCTGTATACTATGGCTTGTATGATATTTCATGTATTCTTTTAGGTAGCTAAATATTGAATAACATCAGAAGTAATATATCCTTCATTTATGTACCTAAAAACAGAAGTAAATTAATAATTGTATTTATTATTGTTGTAAAACTGTTTTCGAGTTGAAGAGACACAATTTAATTATATATCTTTCATAGTCACCTATAGTAACTAATTACTTAATGTTAGCCATAAAGAAAAATATTTTATTACAGACAAAAGCGGGTTAAAATAAACTTTGCAGATGTGATAACAACTGACCATAAACAATCACTCAGCAGGAAAGACCTGTCCATATGTTTAAAGAACTATAATATTAATGACATAGACAAGGAACATGATGAAGAAATGGAAGAGTCACTTGAAGAAGTGAAGGAGATCAGCAAATATGACGGTAATATACACTTAAATATTATATAATAAAGCTGGTTTTTTTTTGGTTGAGAGTTCGTAACTCTGAAACTGACTGTCAGATATATTCATTAGGAGTTTGATACCAGTTCATATATACTTAGATGAATATTTTTCTATTCATTCACTAAATATTTTTGTAATTCTTTTTCTTATATTACTTTGTTGTTCTTAAATATGAAATCATTTATGTATTGCTTGTGGTTGGAAATGTTAGATGATAAAACAATTTGGGTTGGCCAATAATTTCTCCTATTTTTTAAAATATAATAATTTATGGACAAATATAAAGATTGTCTTTTTAAAATAAATTTTTACATTTTTTCTTTTAAATATATTTTTTTGTATTTCCAGTTTTGCCATCATTACCACAAACTGCAGAAATTAAGATTAAATCAACAACGTCGTCTTGGATTGAAATTTCATCAGAATCGGAAGAAGAGAAATAAAATGAAAAGATATGTTCCATATAAAATGTAATAAATATTACATTTTACATTTTGTTATTATTAAATCTCTTTAACAATACTTAAAACATTTAATAATAGTATTAGTATTTCCCTTGTCAATTAACAATCATAATATTTAATACTAATGTGTAACATAAAATTGTCTAACTATTTAGAAATAAATATATGTTTTTATGATTACATTAAAGACACAAAAAAAATACACTACAAGAAAATAAATATTTTGTCTACATATTCACATGCTGTGTTATTAATACACAAGAATTGTGCAAGTGGAGAATTCATTAAACACAACAAAATGCAAACTATAGTCCATACTTGAAATTATACATACAATATTATGAGCACATAATATTATTAATTAGATTGAAAATTTAAGAAGAGAAATTTACTAATCAACTAAACTAGACTAAGCCTAAGTCATAAATAGTCACTTAAAATTACACTGAGTCTGAGTTAACACCATTTTTGTGATCTAACTTGTTGCCATTTGTTTTCACCATATAAATAAAATAAGTCACAATCTCTTTTTCGTTGACTGGAAGAGACTTGAAATGTTTTTGAATAGTCTGAAAAAAATAAATAAAACATTAGTGATGTATCTAAATATGATACTTCAGGACATAAGCCCTATAATTACAAGGAAAAAAATTACTTACATCTGCAAGCTGTGCCTTATTCAGGCCTGGCCTTGTTGGCACCTTGTAATGTTTTTTATATCTCCTTAATGTATTCACTTGTAATTGAAACCAGTCTACTTCAGGTGAATCAATCTCAGCCTCATTACTGTCATCCTCTGAGTCTTTGTTTCGCCTCTGCTTGGTTCTAGCACACTGAATCATTGTCTTATGATAGTCACAAATGTATGTATGTCTAGCCTGAAATTATAATGCTTTGTGAGACATTCTAAAATTGGAAAGACCTTAAACACTACAACTATAAATGAAGATGATGTAAATAAAATGTTTGTTGACTAACCTGATGGTCAATGTTGAGTTTAAGCCTCTTTTGTGCTACAGTCTTCTGAATACGTTTGCTGTATGACGCGTTGCCAGCAAGTCGCCTACATCGGTCGCTGTCATCCACAAGGCAACATATTTGATCAGAATTTCCTCTGGAATCTTCTTCTCCTGTACTAAACCCGTTGTTCATTTGATATTCCCGTTGAATCATATATAACAGGTAAATAAACTACTCAAATAAATTATGTTCAACGTTACGGGCTGTTGATCGACGTCCTCACAAAACCTCCTGGTTGAGGTTATGAGTCGCAATAACACCAACCATATCTATTATTATGCACAAAAAATAGTGTATAATTTGAGTTTAAATGATAAAATTTGTCACTGCGCTTTACTTATTTAGTCAAATTGATTTATTCACTGCACTTTTCTCAAAATACTGTAATGTCCATGGCTCCGCATAAGTTTAAAATAAAAGCAGCAAATAACACTATACGTTTATTTTTTAGTGTAAACTTCTTCAAATCACAATGTTAACTCGTAACTAATCAGACGATATGGTTTATTTCAATTTAAAAACACAAAATGGATGTTTCGTACCGATCGCGGTTGAATATACAAGACGTCCCGTCACCTTAAAAAACGCAACAGCAATAGCACAACACCAATACAATACACTCACACAGCCACACTCTGCAGCTACATGTAAACTAAAAGAAGCAATACATAAACGTTTTACTTCTCTGTAATACGTTGAAACTCAGCTCGTGTGCGTGTATTTCTATTTTGTTGTTGAACGAAATGTACTTATAGATAAGTATAAACAAAAAATAAAGCCGAAACGCTGTCGTCTATTGGCCGCCAAAAGGCGGGCTTTTCAATTTGCACCAATCCAACCATTTTGCCAGTGACATCGACTATTCATGTTTTCCATACGACGAAGGAACGCGAAGTTCCCTACGTAATAAGCGCTGAAATCGTGTGCTCGCTTGTTATTAAAAATATATACTTGGTGAGTTCTACTATTTTCCAATTTACGTATTATTTTAGGAAATTTTTAACAATATATTGGTGCGATGTGTAAGTGGTTTAATAAGAGATGACATTGTATAGTTTGTTACGTTATTTATAGTTTTACGTTCTAATTTTACAAGCAAATGGCTGCCGAGTGCCGACGAAGTAAAGTGACACTACATATAAAACAGTACAAACTATAATAATAAGTAAGTACCTACCTAACCTAAATTTGTCTGTCTTAGGAAATTATAATGTTTTTATCAATTAAACCCGGTTAAAACATTTTCAATTTCTTATTGGATTATAAAATTATGAAAATAAATAAATTAAAGTGGTCAGAATTGTTAGTTTAATTTGCGCGTACTATAATAATATTTAATAATCCTCTCTAATATTTAATAATTAATTATTGTTGATTATTAGTAACGTACTCACGTTTAATTTTATTAAGTTTAATATATACACTAGGATAAAGTGTATTTATGTATTAAAAATATTAAAAAAAAATGTTACCATTGTTTGTGAAGTTTACGTCCAAGACCGAAATTGCAACTTGTAGTAGGTCGTTCTTTTTTTGGTGGAATTAAATATTATTTCTGTGTTGTTCTTCTTTTGTTAAATTTTATTTACTTTACCATAAAGGTAAGTTTTGATTAAGGTAAGGTATATTTTAATATCTTTTGAAGTTAAATTAAGATTTTGTAACAATTTATTATATTCATGATCCATAGTTTTAAGGCGTAAAACTTAAAAGATATAAAAAAAATCGTTTGGTAGTCAAAAAGGTGCCTAAAGCTTGGACAGTTTATGACCAATATAATTGGATTTAATTTATTCGATATAATTATTAGTAGCTATTAATTGAAATCAATATTACCACCCATAGATGCATACACAGTAATAACTAATAATGAATATGGAGTATTTTCACACTTTTTTCATAAAATCAATATTCATTCTAAAGCCATTTATCAAAACAGGAATAAGTATCGCTTTTCTTAAACACATAATAGGTATTATACAATATTTCACCCCTTGTACCTGTGGGTCGAAATTATAAAAATCAAGAAAAATGTTTACTTAGGTACCTCTATCAAGTGTTTACATCTATGACTAACTTTTACTTTAAGACGAAAATTTTCATCCTCTTTTTTAATCCAATTGTATTGGCATGTATTACTCTCATAACGGATCAATCAGCGGTTTAGTTATCTAACATTCTTAGTATGAGTGTTTGTTCGTGTGACTAGGATTAATCTTAACGTATAATTTCACGTTAAAAATAATGAGTAACGAGTGGGAGTAGCCCTTCGTAGATTATGTACCTAAAAAGTATGAATATTGAAAATTCGGCAATGTGCCCTTTTATATGATAACCTATTTGATTTTGTATTGTAGCTTTCTTGAAATAATTCCAATGTTCAGCTTTCAGTTATTTGTTCGTGATCTATGACGAAAGTACTTGCTTTTTTGTAGTTTGATCCCCTTGACAGTATCGAAATACCTTTGTGTTTATTTGCTAATTGAAGTCGTAACTTTTTTACGCCGTAGTCCTTTTTTTATGAGGGGCATTGCATGAGCACCTACAGCCTCGGGGTATATCTTTAGGTTACGTCGGAATTTTACCGACTAAATCCCTACAGTATTCGGCCCAACCGCTGGATAAAGGAGTCACGGGTACTCTTGCAAATTCTTCCGTACACCACGTTAGGGGACGTGAATTTCACGCCGCTCCAATGCTGCACGGTGGTCCACCGCTTAGGGTTCCGCCAAGATAGCAGACCGTGTCGTTTCACAACCATTAATGTTGTTACTCCAGAGCGGGGCTGACCACACCACATCACTTCCATATCGGACTTGAATACACCACGTGCGAGGTATCATGCCACCTGCACGCATTGCTCCCACCGCATGCTCTCTCCTCCTCAATAAGCGCTGTACAATACTCAGGATGCCGTATTGCACCCCAAGTCACTGAATCCCACGCGTGGCCTGTGGAGGTGTAGATCTAAATAGGTCTAAAACCATTTTACGATTATTATTAATATCAGTATTATTATTAATTGCATAATATGCAATAACCTACGGATAACGAAGTGATCTAATAAGGAAACCGTTATTCTCTTCTAGGTATGAAACCAAAAAAGCACCCAAATTACTTATTTGTTAAATCCGTTTGTCATTTGAATGACCTCCACTTATTAAGTTTTAACGTTTCATTGTATGTTTCTATTGAAATTCAGTAGGTAAGCCGTAATTTAGGGACAATAGTAAATTCGTAAATACCTTGACCATATTGTTTACTTTGCTAAAATTAAGAGAAATAAAAAATATACCTACGTATTTAAGGTATTATGGAATTGTAGAATTTCTACTATAGCCTGTAGATTATAAAGTAAAGAATGATATCCCAAATTTTATGGACCCAATGAAATATAAAAGAAGCATTATTTCATAAGCCTCTTTGTAATAAGGAATGCTTATTTTAGTAAAACAAAACAGGTAGAATATAAAAAGAGAAAGTTATACTACAAAAAATGTAAACAAAAGAATTTCAATACTCAGTCGAAGCTGCGCTAATCGTCTTATTGACCGGTTGGTGGACGAAGTTGTTACCACTTCGAGCACAGTCTGTCTCTTTCTTTTGGATATCCAATGTTTTCATGATGGCCGCTGCGCGTTGAGGGCGCCACTATATACTTGTTTAGCGTCTTGTTACGCGACGTTGCCAACTGTATTGACTTTGGTACAGAGACAGAACGTACGCGCGTTGAGTCGAACTTATAGCCGGCAGTTTTTTGTTCATCAAAAACATCGGTGATCTCGTGTATTTTGAAGTTGGAACAACCGTGTTTGGTTTAATTAATGTTTCCTATATATAGTAACACTAAGTCTTTGTCATGAAAATTTCGCTTGTGTTATAAAGTACTGGTTTTTACGATAAAATAACTTCAGCGAGGTTAAGTGTTATTATTGTTTAAATTAAATGATATGAAAGTAACTGAAAAAGAAAAAAGACAATAAGGTGTAGAGGATAAAGAAACTGGTTGACCGAAAGCGGGGATTGTGATATGGGGGAACGGGGCGCGACGGGGGGCGCTTGGGGTGCGCGCGACGATGCCTCATGGTGGTCAGGAGGCTCCGGCGAACTCCAACACCAACAACAAATGAACGAGGAAATAGCAAGGAGTACTGCCGCGGCTACACACCAACTGTACACCTATAAAATGACTGGAGGATTTTCGAACAATGGCGGTGATAATGCAACCCCTAATTTCGATTATCGTATGATAAATAGCTCTAGTACGAGGGAGGAGTCTCCACAACAAACGTGGTGGTATACTGCAACCTCCGTAGAAAATCAACAAGCTTCTTCTCCATCGGTAACGTCAATTTTATAAATAAATTTATTGGTTTAATTTTGTTCATTGCCATGCAAATATACCTTAAAGTAAAACTTTGCAATACTATTTCAAATATGCATTTAAATCGATGATAATATCACAGGTTAAGGTTAAGTCATAAATTTATGATGAAAAGTACAACCAGTCATTTGCGTTTTTACGTAGATACCTACCCACCACCTTGTTTTTATATTTATCTAAACAAACAAATTACATAAGAAATACACGCTTGTATGATGGGAAAGTTCTTTATATTCCACTTTCAATTAATATTTTCAAGGTTATGGTATTAATAAAGTACGAGGACTTAGTGAGATCAATGACCTTTCGAAAAGTTGAATACCAGACATACTATTACAGAAAGAAACTCGGTTAAAACACAATTTTAATCAAAATTAGGCTTGTAAATAGGCCGCATTATTTGAAATATATTTGTACATTTAATGTTGCATTTAAAAAGACAATGTTGCAAAAATATTGAAGGATTAAAAAACAATTGTTATGTTATTCCTCTGATTTAAATGAAGCTATTTTTTGTAAAACAGCTCGAAGTACATGTATTGTATAAGTGATCCAGAGTAATTGTATCAAAAAAATGTAATGTACTAAATTAAACTAAAAAACGACGCATTTGCTGTCAAGTGTCAAAAATAAAATGCCACTTAAAAGTTGACATTACGTTTAAGCATATGAATGTTTATCAGTTTTGGATAAAGTAAGAATTAATATAAAGTGATTCTTCTTGAAAATAATTATATTATTATAAAAAATTGTATGTTACATAACTTCTACAGACTTTTATTTTATGAAACGTAATTCCTATTATGTTCCTTAGTTGTTTATTTATTTTATTTAAATCTCTTGTTACAGTCTCAAAACCAAGGAAGTTCAGATTCAGAACAGAACAACCAACAAAATGGTATAGAGCAAAATCATCAAGCAATACAGCAGCAACAGAAAGATCAAAATCAGATACAGCAACAACAGAACCAGTTACAGCAGCAGTTGCAACAGCATCAGAATTTGCAGCAAGCTTTACAACAACAAGCACAAAACTTACAGCAAACTTTGCAACAAAATCAGCAACAAACACTTCAACAGATGTTACAACAACAAATTCAGCAACAACAGCAAATACAGCAGCAGCAACAACAGCAGCAGCAGCAACAACAGCAACAGCAGCAACAACAGACAAAACTAGAGCAACAAAATAATCAGCAGAATCTTATACAAGTGTCTCAAGCCCAAGCACAAGCTCTAGTCGCTCAGGCTGCATTACAACATCAAGTTGTTCAGACTTTACAACACCAGCAACAAAGTTTACAAGAACACTTGCAAGCTGTCCAACAACAGCAAATTCAGGCTGCTTTACAAAGGCAATCAGCTACACTTCAGGTAGACTTTACATGATAAACTTTGCAGCATAATATTAATTAAGGATTTGCTTGGTCTAGTAATATTTTACTGATAATGTACATGTTTTTCAGGAATTACAGCAACAAGCCCAACAGCAAGCGTTAATAGCCCAAAATACAGTCAAAACAAGGATGCCACGAGCAAAGCCATATAATAAGCCTAGAGGTCGAATGACCGCATATGCTTTCTTTGTACAAACATGTAGGGAAGAACATAAAAGGAAATATCCAGATGAAAATGTTGTTTTTGCCGCATTCTCTAAGAAGTGTGCTGAGAGATGGAATGTAAGCATATTATATTATATTGCTATAATGTATTATTTAATAATTAATATTACATAAAAAAATGAAAGCTTCTTTATTGTAATAATTAAAAATTAAAATCTTAACTTTGACGTAAAAAAAAATTTAATCAAAGATAGCCCAATAAACTTGAAAAACTTGTTCAATTTTCAGACAATGTCAGACAAAGAAAAGCAAAGGTTCCACGAGATGGCTGAGCAAGATAAGAAGCGGTATGATCTCGAGATGAAAAACTATGTACCTCCTAAGGACATCAAAGTGCGCGGAAGAAAGCGCCAGCAACCCAAAGACCCTAATGCGCCGAAACGATCGCTGTGAGTTATGGTCACGAATTTTTCTTATTTGGTTAGAGTTGTACCCATAAGAGCGGTTTTCTTAATTCATAGACATTTTTGTCCTACTAGTATTCCTGTATTTTTTTTTAATAACTTTTGAAGGTTTCTCATTTGACCATTATATGCGGTTTTTGCATATGTTCAGACATAACTTTGTCGTTTGTGGACGGATATTGATGATTCTTTTATTGTTGAATATATCTATTCTATATTTCTTACTAGATATTCTTAAAAAAATTGAACATAAACTCTAACAGTTTTAATTCTTCAACAGTTCAGCGTTCTTTTGGTTCTGCAATGATGAAAGATCAAAAGTGAAGGCTAACAATCCAGAGTACTCGATGGGCGATATAGCGAAGGAGCTCGGCCGGCGCTGGGCAGCGGCTGATCCTGATACTAAGTCAAAGTACGAGTCCCTCAGTGAGAAGGATAAGGCGAGGTATGATCGGGTAAGTGTTCCATTCTATTGTTATATTACTAACAAGAGTTTGCATGTTTTTAAGAAATGATATATGAAAATAATTATGAAAAAGTCCTTGTAATAATTGTAATAATAATTACATATATGGTTATTCTCTTCCCCAATTTTCACAACAATATACATAGAAAATATGGCATTGATTGAATCATCATTGATAAACATTGCTTATCAAAATTTATCTCAAGTTGAATATAATTCAATAGAGCTTACTAACAATACCAATATCTGAAATAATTTCAGGAGATGACAGCTTACAAAAAAGGACCACTGTTACAACAACAACAAGTTCAACAGTTAGTAGAAGCTGATGACGACGCTGTTGAATATGAACGGGACGAGGAGTACAAGTGAATGATATATAGTATTATTATTTAGGTTACATGAACATTTCACTGTTTGTAATTTCAGTTCGGCACGCTAAAGCTGGAAATGGAACAATCGGAAAGGTTGAGATGGAATATTATATAATGTTAATTAAATTTAACAGTTTTTGGATGATGGTCAAAGTTTTGTCTAGTTTTACATTTTATAATTCTGGAACTGTGTAAGCCGATCTTTATAACACCTCATGTTTTGAGCTCAAAATTTTATATGTGAGGTATACCAGTAGTTTGTCAATATTAGTTACCATAACTTACGGAGAATTTCATTAAAAATCATCATTATAAATAAACTCCCCTTTACTAATTAAAAACCTTTGGTAGCAATATGTATTAGGACTGATTTTTCAATTGAAGATGGATGTAAAAGTATTTTTATGGAAATGACACTTTTCGTACGAGTGAACGAAAAAAAAGTGTTTAAATTATTTTTGATTGTTTAACTTTTAAAAGAATTTGTTTAATTTGTTTTATATAAAACTTGAAAAACTTACTCAAAAAAAATAAAATTATAGTTTTATATGCTATCTGTAATGGATAGGCGTTTTATGAACGCATCATAACAAATGTTTAATACTAGAAATTTAACGTGATTAAATGAGCAACGATTTATTTTTATATATTGTTGTTGTTATAAGATCTGATCGTGTAGGAAATGTTAGGTTTAATTTTATCAGAATTCCCAAGTTTAGCCCTATCACTATACTATACCTTTACACAAAGAATAAATAAAAAAAAATACCGATTTTGAAATCTAAATCAGACCTTCATTGAAAATCAATGACTTTGTTATTGTCATAACTAAAATAGCAATTGTTTATATTATTATTTGGATACTTTTCTAAAATCCCTACCCAGAAATCTTAAAATTATCAATAACGTTTTTGGATAGTATCAAGACAGTATTTGTTTTGTCATGTTGATTATGTTGATAGCAGAAATTTCTAGTTTATCAAATATGTTCTAAGAAATTGTCTTTGGGCAACATAACGCGATATTGGTCAACATTGTTATAGAATTGTTATTTCTCTAAAAGCTGGTTCTTTATTATACTTTTTATAACATGAATACTCTTTTTTACCCTATTCAATTGGTGTTTGTGTTATATTTTTTAAAGACATAGTATTAAAAATTTTTTAAACACCTCAAAATATCCCTTCAGTGCAATGTACAATCTATTATGTTCCAATGATGTGTAAACTGTTAATCCTTTACATATTTGTTAAATTGTTTTTATATTACCAATTTCAGTCTAGAAACAGAAAATAACTTAAATAATAAAGTATAAATTAGATCTATGGTTAAGGTTTCACATTGTCTATTGTCTCAAAGACTGAGGTGATCAGGTGATCTTTTAATTTAGCAATCTTTAGCAGTTATGCCCATATCGATACTATAACATCTTAAAATGCTGTGATATATACGTACGTTAAATTACATTTAAGGTGCTATGTGTTTATATGGACAGATATTCTTTCGCATTATATTGCCTTAAGACTCTAATACAGCAATAGTTAGTTAAGTGGTTCTAACATAAGAAGTCATTACACACTACTATGATAGTATAGTGTAGTTAGACCATAAGCGATGAACGGATAAATATTTTAATACTTATCGAATGTAAATAGTCTGTCTAGTTAAATTATAATTCCTTAAGAACTTATTTTGTTATAGATTGTTTTAAATAGCATGAATACTGTTATATTTAATATTGTGGTGTTATTTTAGTTAAATTGCAACAATTTGTCAATAGATATGTAAATGGTTTACAGGTTTTAACATCTTATATAAAGCATCAAGACGAATCTTTAAAGAATGTTTTTTTATTTAGTGACTCAGGTGGAAATAAGTGATTTTCTTCATTGAAGCATAAGATCAAAATATTGATATTTCTGTTTCTCTAAGTTTATAGCCATAATATTAAACGTAACTTTAGTATGCATATGATTTTGTAAAACAAACAACAAAACCCATAGTATTGCATTGTAACTGTAATATACTAAAAACATTAAGTACTTAACTTTACCATACCGACGATATCTACCATTAATTGTACATACTTGCCCAACTGTTTTGATCGAATATATACATAAAATATTATGTAGGCAGTTTTATTTTCCTGTCGACCTGCTTAATGTTTCTTTCAGCATACATAATATTTTTGAAGATCCATGAACTGTAAAGTTTTGTGATGGTGAGTTTACAGGGATTCACTTAATGATGTTCATAATTGCTTTTTAAAATATTGTGTGAGAATAAAGAATTAAGAAATACTTTTTATTAGAGATGGCCGATGAGCCGAGTACTCGGTTGATACTCTGTACTCGGCGGGGTTTTTAATACTCGTACTCGGCCGAATTATTCGGTTAATCTTTTTTATTTGATAACGAGTATATTTTGTTTAAGAAAGGAAATATATTTAAGTAGATATAATTAAAACAACAGCGCTAAAAAACTTTTTAAATTATTTGCAAACAATCAAGTGACTGGTAGTATGAAGTCGTGGGCGAGGACCAGGGCCTGTGTTATAGTGTGCCGACTGTAGTTGATATAATCAACGTAAAGCATTATGTCGCAAAATGCGCTCTAGTGCTAACATTCGAAAACTAGGCCTGTGTGTACTTGTTCACACGCCAAATGGGAATTTGATTGAACCGAGTTACTTGGCCGAGTACTCGGGTTGATAAAAAATTAAGGCGAGTAAAACTCGGTACTCGTTACTCGGCAAAAGTGTTACTCGGCGCATCTCTAGTAACAATCATCCTCGAAACCACAACAACCCTTCGCAGAACAAATCTGATATATTTGTGAATTCTCCGCTGACTTGTCCCAAAGGACCTTTTTCTAGTTGGTTGCCCGATATATCTATATCGGTATAATATATAAAACTAACAGATCGTTTGTCTGTAGGAATAACCAATTTTATTTGCAACCGACTTCAGAAAAGAAGGAGGTTCTCAATTCGACCAGAATGTTTTTTCTATGTTTGTTACGCGATAGCTCCGCCAATTCTGACCCGATTTGAACAAATCTTTTTTCGGCGTATAGGTAATACCTCAAGGGTGGACCCATTTAATAATACAAAGAACAACCCCCAAGGGTTGAAAATGGGGGATGAACTTTTTTATACGCAATATCTCTGCCGATTATAAACAAATTTGAACAATTATTTTTTTGTTGAATAGGTATTATCATAAAGTCGGTTTTCTTTTTTTAGTAAAGTTCATTATGAAGTACATATTTATAGCATCATATTTTGACAAGGTCGACTTTTGAGCATTTTTCTCGTATTGTTTGTAAGTTAATATGACGTCTAAATAAGTAGCAAATGGTATCATCACTTAGATGATGAAATAGGTAGAAAATGGCTACAGACTATGTAACAAATAATTTTTTCTTGTATTTAAAACTATTTAATACTGCTATAACCATAACCGTACAAATCTGATGTAAAATTTCTTTTTGCTTTCAAAAAACCTTTCACAATTAAATTCCTTTTGTTACTCCCAAACGACTTAAATTCTTAAAAAGACACCTTAACAATTTGGAACCCTGGTAATCAAAACTGAATATAAAAAAGAACAACCGTATTATTTTTCCTACCACGTAATGGATAACTTTTTAGGATACGTATAGGTCGCGTCACGAATCTTTAGCGCTAAACGAAACCTGCGCAGAAGTCAAAAATAAGGTATCGGGACGGCAAGGCGCGCGGGGCGCGTGATCGTCGGGTGCGCGAGCGTTGATTGGTTGTCCCAGTCGTGTTGTCTTTCTCTCACTAATACGTCAATTACGAGCGCGATTCTACCGATGCGCCGCTATTCTCGTCCAGCGCTAAACCATCGTGCCGCGACCTATCTCTTGACACAGCTAAACATCACTAGACTTCAGAACAGGTCTCAGGCCGCGGGCCACCCCGTACCAAACTTACGT